>PVKN010020057.1:0-16095 GCA_004027915.1 Capromys pilorides
TGGGAGGCAAAATATAGCTTTTGAGCCTCAATGATTTGTATCCAAATTATATTCAATTTTTGGTCATCATTAGAGTGAATTTTTTTTTCTCTCTTGGTACTAGGAATTGAACTCAGGACCTTGAGCTTGCCAGGCAGGTGCTTGTGCATTGAGTTGTATCCCTGGCACTAAACTGAGGTATTTAAATAAATTCAAGATACCAAATCAATCAGAAGACACAAAACTGTATATTTATACATTTGGGGAAAGAGTTTAAAGAGGTCACAAAAATATTGGTATCAAGGGCTAGAGAGATAGCTCAGTGGTCTAAGCACCTGCCTGGCAGGCACAAGGACCCCGGTTCAATCCACAGTACCACATGCTGTGCCGGCCTGGAAACCGTGCACGCTGAGCCAGCCACCAGGACTGGGTGTGGTGGCACACGGCTGTCATCCCACTGCTAGGGAGGTTAAGACAGGAGGATCACTGTTATGGTTTGAGTATAGGTGTCCCCCCAAAGCCTCATGCAGTCATGGGGTGGCTTCTGGAATTTGTAATCGATTATTGTGAAAATGAGTGCTGCATCTCCCCTGGGGCAGGTGATTTGCATTTCAGTGTAAGGGAGGAAGAGAAGTTGGCTGCTGGAGCTGCTGCTAGCTCTCTCCCACTGCTCTCTTGCTCTTAGCTGCCACCATGAAAGGTTGCCCTCTGCCATGTGCCCCTCTGCCTTGGAGCCAGCTGAATATGGAAACCTCCAGTCACTGTGAGCTAAATAAGCCTTTCCTTCCCTCATTTTGAGTGTCGGGTATTTGCCCCAGCAACCAGAGAAGAGTAACTAAGACAATCATTAAGTCTAGCCAGGTGAGTAGTTGGAAGGCTGAAGCAGACAACACCTCAAGTATGAAGCCAGCCTGAGCTGCATGACAAATTCAAGACGAGCTTAAACTACACAGCAAGACCCTGCCTCAAAAAGAAGAAATTAAAATTTGGAAACAAGCACATTTCCAGCAGCGACACATTTTCCATCTGGATCTGCACAGCACAATCTGCAAGGGAAACTGAACGGTTTGCGTCAGTCTGCGCCCCAGGGCCTCCCGTGGTCTCTCCTAACACAGTGAAAGCAAACAGCAAGCATCCCTGGAACCGGCTGAGACGTGTTATCTATAATGAGCCCGGGGACAGTAAATATCACTTCACAAAACAGCAAACCCGCCAGCTCTCCCATTCCAAAGTTGGCCTGGCGCGGGGCAGTGGTTATGTACTCAGAAAAGGCCAGGTGAAGAGATTTCCGATGTTCCAGAAGCCCGGGAGTCAGCGCCGTGGGAACCCATCCACATGGACAGAAGGGCCTACTAGCACTCTGCCGTTTTTATCTGAAAACATTAATTCTTCTTCCTGTGTTTTTCCTGAGTCAACTTTCAAGTTCTTCTATGAATCAGAGCAGAGCGACTCCATAGAATTTGTCAAGAAAATCTTTGTTCAGAGGAATAGAAAAAGCGCACGAGGAAAGCCCCTGCCACGTGTCTAGCAATGCAACGACTTCCGTGGTGGGCCAGAATTTCTTCTAACTTCCAATAAACAACATCGTAAATGACCACACTGAAGACACACAAGGGCATAGATTTTCGTTAGCAATATTTTGGATACTTTCTTTTAAAATGAGCATGAACCCAGGGCCTCAGGCAGGCCCGCCTGGGCATGAAGCTCCTCCTCTCTCCCCACAAACCTCTGGCCTCGCCTTTTCCTTTTTTTTTTGCAGGACTGGGGTTCAAACTCACGACCTTGCACTTGCCAGGCAGGCACCTGTGCCACGGAGCTACCTCCCCAGCCCCCTCGCCTTTTCTTTTGCGATGCTCTACTTCCCTTTTATCTGTCTCGCTTCAATTCTGTTCGGATGTCAAAAAGCAAGGAAGCCTCCCCGCTTCCGACTTCAGACTTCCCAACACCATGGAGGACGGCAGGACGGCAGGCAGGTGCAGGGCAGTGACTGCCCCACCACCTGTATCATGAGAGACTAATGTAAGAAAGTAGTTCCTCACGTCCAGGGAAGACGAAGGCCATCACGAGGCCTTCTGGAAAACAGCCTCAGGTAAAATACTAAGTGACAGTGCAGATCGGGGAGAGGTACTCCCAGCACACAGCACTCTCTAAGGAGGCTTTTATTTTTTTTAGGTCCTGGGGATCTGACCTCAAGACCTTGCGCTTGCCAGCAGAAGCTTATACCACTGAGCTATCTCCCCAGCCCACAAAGGAGGCGCTCTAAAATCTCAGGTGCAAACTGGACCTCGAAACCCTAGAGGTGTAGCAACTACACAGAGTACTGCTAATTCAGTGAGGTCGAGTCTCCGTGGCAGGGAACAAGAGGCCGTGCCGATGCACTAGCGGGCCCTTCCCGCTTGATCATCTCTCGGGCCCACGCCGAGAAAGCGTGTTTACGCCCACGTAGAACGGATCATTGAGACAGCACCCACAGGCATGCCAGCGACTCCACCATACACGCGCACACACCCATCCGCGTGGACTTCCAAACACCTGGCGACTGTTTCCTTGGCAGTTGGTTTAATTCCCTGCACAGAGCCCTGGGAATGGCTAAACGCAAAGCTTGCCCAGTCGACTGAGACAGAAGCTAGAAAAACAGAACAAAAACCCATTCCAAGTTCCCTCAGAAGTACTGACTCGGCAGGCCAGCGGTGACTGAGGAACTCACCAGCCGGTCTCACAGCAACTCTGAACCAAGGCAGCGCCTGACTACACCAGTCCGCCTGCCCCTCACTGCAGCTGCCACGGCTAGAAAGCAAATGGCGCCTTGCACCTGGGGCGGTCCGGCCAGACACGAGCCCAGCAGGCTGAGGCACTCAGTCGCCATCCGACACTGTCTTGAGAATGTTTCAGGCCAGCCTGGCTTTGCATTTGCGGCAGCTGCACCTTGGGTGAACACGTGGCCCTTCCGTGCTCCCGCACTGCCCACGCCAGGACCCCCGAGTGCCATGCCGGCACCCTGAAACACACCAAGGCGCTACCAACGACGGTTTCCAGTGACTTCCTGGGGTAGTACGGCAAGTACCGTGACGTTACAGAAAAGATGACCTGCCATCTTGGAAAGTTAGTGTTCGATCATTTGAAATGTTTCAAGCCAGCAGTGCCAGCCTAGAGTTCTGGCACTAGGGAGGCTGAGGCAGGAGGACTGCTTGGGCCCAGGAGCTCAAAGGCCAGCCTGGGCAACACAAGGAGAGGCTATCAAGCTATCAGGAGTGCTAAATTTAGAGGACAACCTTTTACTCCTCTTTTCCCCAGAGTTCTTCAGTGTGCTCTAGAACCTCTCTACAACTTTCGAATACCGACTAAATTTAGGTCAATCATCGCAGACCCGTGCCCTAACACTGCACAGATGCACACCCCTGAGAGCGAGACCCCAAGGTCCTCCAGCAGCCTTTAAGTCAGTGTGAAAGGTGTACTTTCACTCGGTTCAGAACTTCCTCTCCCCTTCTCTCCCAGGTGTTCAAACCCAGGCCCTCAAGACTGCTAAGTTCATTCTCTGATACCGAGCTACACCCCTAGCCCCAAATTTTAACATGAAGAAAATACAGTCAAAACATCAAACCACACTCAACATATGTGGAAAAGATATTTAATTGTAAAATAGAAAAGTAGGCCAGAGTACAGTTTTAAGGGTCATTGCTTCTTCATACAATATAGGTAATCTAAAGGGGTTTTCAGGTTAAACATTTTCATAAAGCAATAAAACATTAAAAAATAAAGCAAGAAAAAAAGGGCTTGATGTCTTACAAAAAAAAAAAAAGTGAACAGTCTACCAGAGTTTAATAAGTTGTGGAAATGAACAATATTGTGACGTGAACAAATCACAGATGACACTGAGCTTCCCGGGGAGAAGGAAGGGTCCTTGGCCAGGTCTAGAGCATCACTGGAGTACAAAAGCTCTGGTACATACAAAAGCAATTTCTTCCATAAGAATAATTTCCTGGGGGAGGGGAGGCTGAGTCCTTGAAATATTGCAGAAACCCATATGCATTGAGTTTTCCAAAAACATCATCTTAAAATCCAGTGCCTTAAAGTGCTTTCATGTGGAAATCATGATGGAAGGCACAGAAGACAGTTTCACGTCCCCACAATGAAATTTTCAAAAAAGCATAGATTTCGCAGACTTTGTCAATTCAAGTTCTCTTGTAAGCTGTCCTTCCGAGAACAGTCATTCCAATAAAACCAGCTGCCAGCTTGCTCAGTTTCAATGACCTACAGAATAAAAGGTTTATTTCTGCTAACTTTCATCATCTTTGTGGGAAAAATATCTATGCAAGTGATGCATTTGAAATTATAAAACATGCAGAATATGTACAAACAGAAGGTTTAAAAAATATTTGCTCCATATACATGTAAATCTACTTGGGTATAGCTGAAATTGAACAAATATAAAAGTTCTGCTTTCTAAAAAATGTTTTCAGAGAATCTGAGACAACTTAAAGCTGTACAAAGATTTCCTGGGAGAAATCTCTTCTCCATGTAGAAGTTCATACCTACAAGAGCAATTCCAGCATCAGTCCACCATAATTGTCACACAACATTTGGTCTAACCAACAACGATCACCCTTAAAACTGTTGTTTCTGAGAAGATAATGTTCATACTAAAAACAAAGAGAATTCACAATAACAGTGACTTATTGTGGTGTTGGATTTCATCAACAATCTTCACCAACTCATTTGGAATTGTAAAAAAAAAAAGAAAACGAAAACTATTTACAGAATTCAGTTTTAAATACATTTCACAACTTCTAAAGTTTTATGTTACAAGAATTCAAAGCTCAGAGCTTAAGTCCAACCATCAGTTGCCACCTCCTCTCGTCCTGCCTTCCCACGGCTGGACCCTGTGGTGCACAGTTCGAGGCTGCACTCTTTCTTGGCCAAGGTCAAGAGAAACATCACATTGCTCGTCTGTTTCGATCAGACAGCTTCTTTGTTAGTCTGGAGACGTGTCATAGCTTCTAGTTTCTGTCTGTAGGCCTCTGCTTCCTGTTCTTTCTTAAGCAGTTGCTGCCGGTATTTCTGAGCTTCTCGATTCGCTTCATCCAATTGTTTCTGAAGAGCTTCTCTTTCCTAATTAAAAAAAAAAAAGAAGCTTGAATTTTCCACCAACACATTAACCCACACATGTGTGCGTCCTTCAAGGACGACTGCCCCGCCTTCAAGCCACTTGTTTTGTGCTCCACAGTATGAGATGCAGATTACTTTCCAGTCTCAAGAAAATTGTTTCCTAACTAGAAATGAGTCCAAGGAAGAAACCCAAATGTGTGTACTTTTACATGTACAAACTGTAAAGTTATGAGAGTAAACTATTCAACCGTACCTCTTCACATCCAGTTTCACCTGCAGGTAGGTTACCCCACGGGGCACCCACTCTGTGGAAATCACCGGATGATTTCCAACCACACGCCTCTTAGGTACTACGCTGTGTGAAAGATAAAAGACGCAAGCATGGATGCAGCTTGATGCAGGGGCAGCTGCATTTATGGACCCTACTATGACTACTTTTCTTCCCCTACAGTAGCTGGGTTACATCAAGCTACACCTCACTATTCAACGAACCAATAAAACCTAATCTCTCTTCTTTGATGGGTCATAGAAGACAGTTATTACACAGGTATAAAAGTCCACTCTGAATCCAGAAAGCTGAGGACTGAAACATGAATCCAGTCCAATGAAAATGGTGTTTTCCCTAGTCAGTTAACTCAGGGAACACACTTCACGGAACCCCCGCACAGATCACACACAGGATGAAGGCTCAGGACAAGTTCCTCTGTCTTAAGCCAGGACCTCTCAGCGAGGTGGGGCAGACCCCAGGCACAATGCAGGCCAGGTTCCCACCAGCCAGCAGGAAGCAGAGGTATGGAGTCAGGCAGCCTGTAGGGAGGGACAGCATGAGGGTCTCTCCCTATGCACCCACACCTGATGGACACTCATCCATTCAGAACCGTGACCGCCCCTCCGTCACACTGAGAATGAAGCTACAGGCTACATTTTTCCCACGGGCCCACCATACCTGGGAGGGACGGATTACAGAAGGAGCCTGCAAATCTTCCAACTACACAAATTGTGCAAATGCAATAGAAGACACCCTGCTCCTTGAGGTCAGCACCTCCTGTTCTGTGCCACTGTACCCCCTCTTCCCCAACTCTAGGAAGACGTCAGCGAGAGCCATCACAGCTCTGAGCAACCCTGGGTGGGCTGGGTGAGCGCTCGGACCCGCACACACGTTCCGAGTGCACCATACCGAGGCAGGCCTCTCACTGGAGTAAGACTAACAGCGTGCCCCGGTTTGGTAGGCAATGCCAGGCGTCTTCTAAGATCAGCATTAGCACGTGGTTCCCTCTTATTGTCGAAGACCAAAGCAAACCAAGGTAAGTAGGCTAAATGCTAAAACACAAAACAAAAACACAGTTGAACCCCACTGCCTTTTGTCTATTTTTATTTTGAGGAATCAACACCCCCACACACACACACACCCCTCACACACTGAGTCAAAGCCAGGGTCTCGGGAGTGTTGGACAGCAGCTGATCACTGAGCTACAATACAGCTCCAGCCCCGAGAAGCAGAGGATACGTCAACGTAAATGAAATGATCACAGCCTTCTTTTTTTCTTTTCCCCTGGGGCTGGGGATTGAACTCAGGCCCTTGTGCTTGCCAGGCAAGTATTTCTTCTACTGAGCTATCTCCCCGGCCCCTACACTGCATTTTTTAGTACCTCAGTAAAATCTGAAAGATAAGGATCATTAGTAATAGAGAAGAACGTTTTTCTAGCTCTCTTTACAGCAAATAAAAACACCTGGCAAGTGGGAACGCCACTTCTCATTTCACCCACAGAAGCCCTTTGCTGTTTGTCCAGTGCCCACTGAACAGAAAAGGCAGCTCCTTAATGCAAGCAGCACTTCGGCTGCTCCAAACATCATAACACAAAAGCCTGACATCGGACACTTCTGTTGAAACAGAAACGCCAGTTCTGCGGCATTAATCTTTTGCAATAAAGTCACAATGCAAACGTTTGGCGTTTTAACATAGACACAGACTGGCCTACTCAGATGCAGTGTTTAGTAATTTTTTTTTCCCTAGGGTTTCGCTCAGAAGCAGAACACATAATGAGCACATGCAAAGTCCTTCAGTCAATCCACAGCATGCACACACGTGCACACGCGCACACACACTGGGGCGACTCACTCTAACACTGGCGCACACGCACACGCACACATGCACGGGCGTATTTTCCTGTCCACAGTCCAATGTGAAGAATTCCCTGAAAAAGGTCTGCTAAGGACGAGGCCTGGTGGCAGGAGGATACTGAGGTGCATCACACTGCCAAGCCAACGCCGCTGTTACACTAGGCGGTGGGGCTTCTGGAAAAGGGAGCTTCTGAAGCTCACTGAGCTCGTTTTATTTTAAACATGAGTCCTTTGTTCTGCTTTCGTTAGCAGCAACAATCACAAACAATTTATCATTTTTGATATGTAATTTTCTAACATCCGCATTTGTGTTCTGCTTTATGATCAACTCAAAAATCATCAGTGTGATTTATCTTCTACCATATCACAATGTTTAAGTTTTACTTTTAGAAGAAAAACAGAAACAAAGCTTTTCCAGTAAGGAGGTGGAAGAGAGGGTGGAGAGAGGGAGGATAAAGGGAAAAATAATACAAATGTCTCATGTACAGGTACTAAGTCTTAATCTAAAATGTACTGATAAAAGCAATTTAAATAATTTTTATTTTCTTTTTGGAGACAGGGACTCACTACTCATTCAGGCTAGCCTAGCTCAGCCTCGGGGGTTATGGGCCTGCATCACTGCACCCAGCCTCACTGTGAACTTCACAATGATAGCAACTAACATTTACGGGACAATTGCCGTGTGCCCGTCACCGCGTCAATCCAGGAAAATGCACTCGTGCGTGCGTGAGCCATTAAAATATTAAAACATGCATTCTCTCTTTTTTCTTCTGTCTTTTAGCTGGCTCAGGCTGCCTGAAGCGTGGGTCAGGTAAGGTACGTGGAGCTGGGGATCCAACTGAGGTCCCCTGCACCTGACTGGGTTTGCCCAAGCAGGCACTTAAACAACAGAGCTGTTGTTTAAGCCTCCAGCATTCTCATTTCATCTTTCCAACAATCTTATCTTACAGATAGCTATTTTTTCCACATTCGTTGATGAGGAAGCCAAGCCTTGAAAAGTTAAGCTGAACATATTAACATAATTTTATACACACACACACACACACACACACACACATATATAAAATGGCCAGCTAAGCCTGCCCTTGGGATGGAGCTGGTGCAGCATGTGGTGCTGCGGATCGAAACACGGTCTCTGCGGTTGCCTGAGCTTTCCTAAGCAGGTGCTTTGGACTGCTAAGCCATCTCACCGGCCCCCATTTTAATCTAACTAAAAATTATAAAATTCAAACCTAATCTTTATTCCAGACCCTAATTTCTAGCTACTTGTTTGGATTGTTTCTGAGACAGGATCTTGTCATGTAGCCCATATTGGCCTACAACTTTCCTGCCTCAGCCTCCTAAAGTGCTGGGGTGACTAGACCAGAGTGGAGCACGGGGCCACCTATGCGAGATGTCACCTTGTGTGTGAAGATCAGCTTTCTTGGGGCCCTGGGCCAAATGTGGCCGAGATGGTTTCACATTCATAAATGAAATCTCTCAAGCACAGCCTCCCCCGTCACCCCCATCTCCCCAGGGTCCACACTGCTTAGAGCCAAGCAGCGGCAACAGGGCCTCTATGCCCATAAAAATGATAAACCCAGACAGATCAAGAACAATGCCTGGTCAGGGGCCCACAGCACATGTCTGCCACCCCCCCCCCCCCTTTGGAGGGTGCAGCCAAAGGACCCCAAGTTGAAGGGCAATCTGGGCAGCTTAGCAAGGCCCTGCCTTAAAATTAGAGAAACAAAATCAAAGGGGCTGGTGATACAGCTCAGTGTTAGGGTGCTTCTAAGCTCAGACCTCAGGAGATTTTTAAAACATTTTAACAGAGTATTACTGTTTACCATTTATACATATTTTTAAAAGAATACTAAGGATCTCAAACCAGCCCCATTAAAGGAAACAAATACCTCATGAACAGAGCTGGGGCCACTCAGGGGCGGGGCACTGGAGTCCAACGTGCATGAGGCTGTACGTCTGATCCAATCCAGAATTTAAAAAAAAAGCTAACCTCAAAAGGAAAAAAAAGATTCACTAATACTTATATTCATCTCTAATGTGAGTAACAAAAAGTAAAGATCTTCCTTGGAGTCACACGGAAACTCCTAATGCTTAATGACACCTCCCTGGAAGTTCAACTGAGAGCAATTTATTTACAGCGGAAGTGGGAAACAGCACACTTTCTCCAAAACGTTCTTCAACACAGCAGTAGCGCGAGATGGTAGTTTACATGCTGTTGTAACTAGTGTCTTCTTTGACCTTCCTCATTAAAAAATTCTACATCGCTATAATACAGATGTAAATACCACAACATTTACATAAATTTTATATAATTTAAATTCGTTTTCCCAGGGATTATCGGGGAAGCCTTTCCACTGGAAAACACTATACACACTTGTACTTTCTTTGCAATCTCTGGAGGCTTTGGGCACAAATATAAAAAGAAAATGGATCCCTGCTGGACTCAGACACGAGGGGACTTTTAAATTCCATTAGTGCCTCAGTGTCAGTGTTGGTATAAATCTAATGCTGTCCTGAACGCATCACAGGACATGCACTCTACCCACCAAAAATGCCAGTGGCTTGCTGTTAACCAGAACAAACAAATCCCCAGACATTGTCAAAGGTCACTAGGGATCAAACTGCCCCAGCTGAGAATCACCACTGCACACACATCTGCATTAGCAGCTGTTATTTCAAAAAGCAGGACAAAAGCCTGTCCCCCAAGATCACACTCCTGGAAAGCTAAGAATAGAACTCAAAGGCATGACTTCAGGTGTGACACGCCAACAAGTCTCAGGCTTGCCAGCTCCAGCTTCGCCTCCTACACTGTGTGAGGCCACAACTGCCTCAAGGGGCTCTGCGACCATGTCCTGCACATTTCTCATGGCGGAAATACAGGTTCTACCACTGGAAAGCACTCCTGAAACCAGGACAAACAGGAAAACATTCTTAGCTGGGCATGGTGGTGGACACCTGTAGCCCCAGCACCCAGGTGGCTGAGCCAGGATGATCACCGAGAATCTGAGGCCAGTTTGGGCTACATAAGTGAGTTCAAGGCCAGTCTATTGTACAGAAGATCGTGTCTCAACAAGAAACCAACAAGGAAGAAACTCCTACTCTTTATTCTAAGCTAGAATGCCACCTCCCTAAAATCCAGTCTCCTTGGTCCTAGCTGATGAACACACCAACTCCCAATTTCTTGTTCCTTGCAATTATTTTCCCTACAAGAAGAGAATCAGACAGAACTGGGAGACAGGGCCCACTGACTGGCCACTGGTGAGGAAAGGCTCTGGGCCTTTCCTCACATTTGGTGTAGAAACAGATAATCTGTTGAATAATCTTATCTTTAATAAAAATTCAAGTAATTTAAAATATTTTTAGATAGCTTCTTAAATGTTTTATTTAAAATGTTTTACTGATATTTTTTGTTTACCTTATGCTGACGTCACTCAGCATAAGTTATTGAATAAGCACTTGGTTTTCCCACATATCACTTTAAATTCTGACTACAACAACCCACATTACATAGTTATAATTTTACCAGATATTCTAGCAAAACTACTAATCAGATTCTTTTAAACTCAATAATGTACTATTTATGAACATAACCAAACATGTACCAGTCTGATGGCTAAGTGAACACATATTCTAATTATGTTAGCAGTTATGTTCCTTTTAGTGAATTTTTACAAAAATCCCCTTCCTGTAGAAACAAGAACTTCTATGAACTGCTAAATGTTCACCAAATTTACTATGCAAATACAACAGTTACTCTAAACATGAGTAAGCTTTTGGAATAAAAACCTAAACTGGAGATATTATTCTGGATTCTAATCTTGAAGGAAATAAAACAGACTCAGAAAGGAAGGACAGTTTACTTCACAGTTGATAGTCTAGGGAGAGTATCCAAAACCCTAAATTTTAAGTTCAGTTCTATTTCCATAAGAAACAACTTTGTTTTGCATGTTACATAAGCTATAAATTTAGGAAACAATCTTATTTATACACATGTGATGGAAAAAACCCCCACGAGCAACTGTGGTTTGCACTACAGACTAGTTTGAGAGGAGAGAAAGAAGGTGAATCTTAGCTGCACTGTGCTATTTTCAAAAGCACAACCCACCCAACACCAGCCTTCTTTAGGAGACCCGAGAGGGCCCAGTCAGGTGCTCCCTGAGTTTCACTTTTACCAGCAGAACAGCGCCTCGCCTCAGTACACAGCTGCATTTCCTGGAGTGACGTGTGAGCACGACATGGAGAAGACCAACAGAAGCACACGATGGAGGGTGCAAGCGACACAGGCCAGTGCCCCACACGGCAGGCTTCTTACAAACCAGTCTCCACTCACTCATTCATTCAATATTTGTTTATTGAGGGCTTGCTATATGTATAAGGCAAAACGGAAACAAAAGGATAATGCCATGCGCTTTCATTCTGTATCAAAACAAAATACTGTGATAAATATAAAAGACAAAAATAATAAAAAATGAAAAGGATTTATTTCAGGTGACTGCCGCTAAACACACCGGGTAAAAGACTCCTTACTTCTATTTCTGCAGATTCCACCCGGTTTTCAATTATTTCAATACACTGTCTCTTAGCCGGCGGCTCTTCACTTATAACCGTTTCCTCAGCGATATCTGTTGCAGGCACCGTTAACACTGGAACAAAAAACACAAGTTACGCTATTCTCAGATGCCTTTAATCTAAATGAAACGGGTGGTAATTTCATTGACGCTGCCCATCTTTTTTTTTTTTTAAATTTTTTTTGGATGCTGCCCATCTTAAATATGCATATTGCAAACCATTTCAAAACACTATCTCGCTTTTGTATTGAAATCCACTTATTACTTATAATATTTAGTTGCTAAGTTTTATAATATGTTCACAAGACTCTAAAATCCAGCAAGCATATTGCGAGGTCTCATGCTCGTCCTTACCAATGCATTTTACTGGTTTCATGTGTATTCTTGCACTAATTTGTGTGAACACCGGCGCTTGCGCATGCGTGCACAGCACACCTACGGCGCACTCGGGTTTGCACATGGCCAGCACGCTGTGCTGCCTGTAGTCGTCATCTCTACCGCTGCGAGCTGCGCATCCTGTCCTGTCATACTTTATCATGAACACATCATAAACTTGTTCTCTCACTGGATTTTGTCCTGACAGGAAATATGGGCTGCCCTGGCTCTGCAGGACAGGACCGTGCAGGACCAGCCCAACCATCCATGGGGCTGCATTTTCGAGTTTGTTTTATTATTCAGCAGGACACTTTTGCTCTTCTTTTCCCGAGTGTTCCATTTCTCTCCTTTTCTCCTCTCACCATCAATACAGCAGAACCATTTGGTGAGCTCTGGAAAAACCTACCAAGCCGTTACAGACTGAGCTGAGCATCCCCGGTCCCTACTCACATACTGAGGCCCTCACCCCAGCAGCTCAGACTGCGATTCCGTCTGGAAACAAGGACTTGTACGAGGTGTGTAAGGCAAACGAGGGGGCCCTGGGGCAGCGTGACTGGTGTCCTGATGAGCAGAGTGGTCAGGACAGCTACCACAGGCACTGAGGGGCCCACAAAGGACACAGCTGGCCTGCAGCCTGCAGGCTGTGAAGAGGCCTTCCTGCTGCTCACACTCCTGGCCTGGGCACTCCTCACAGCAGCCCTCTAAATGGATGGTCTTTTATTATGAGGTACCAAATTCATAAATTAACCAGAAAGAATCGAGGACTGGGTAATTTTGAGCCTTCTCTTGTAAAATCATGGTTTTTCTTCCATTTGTTCATCAGTAATTTTCATTTGTATAATATCACTTTTATTATTTTATTTTTTTATTATTACTGTTGTTTTTTGGTATTGGAGATTGAACTCATAACCCTACACTTGTCGAGCAGGCACTAAAGTGCTGAGCTACCTCCCAGGGCCAGTGCCACACCATTTTAGAGATACATTTCTATCTGCTTTTTTTAAGCAGATAGAACATTTTTAAGTCTTTTGTTTGTTTGTTTGTTTTTGCTTGTAAACAATTAGAATTGGGGGTCTGGGGAGATAGCTCCATGGTACAAGTGCCTACCTGGCCAAGTGCAAGGTCACGAGTTCAAACCCCAGTCACACACACACGCGCGCACACACACACACACACACAAAACAATTAGAATTGGTTCTTTAAGGGCCAGGAGTAGCTCAGTAGAATAAGCGCTTGCCTGGCAAGCACAGGGTCCTGAGTTCAATCTCTGGTACCGCAGAAAACAAAAACAAACAAAAAGAATTGGTTCTTCATAATTTTACAAAAGCACCAAGGCCTGATCCAACCCTTGGACCACCTTCCGCAGGAGGTCTCAGCAGGATTCCGACCTTCAAGTTAAAGGCTTCCCCCCACCCCGGTGCAGTGACAAAGCCTGTTCTCTCCTTAGTGCCACACCTCTGTCATGCAGAAGTCTCACCTCCCAGAGGCAGGCAGCCTCAGCAGTCCGGCCCTTTCTGCTGGGCCCTTCCCAGGCCTCCCCAGCCTCCCCCTCATCCCCGCTCGCAGCACTTCCTCTGCTCCAGACCAGGACCTCACTTCCGCCAGCCGTGCTCATCCCCCAGTGCTCTCCCAGCCCCCTGCCTCTCCTCTCCCTAACCTGCTCTGAGAGTCCTCTCACCCTGCCCGTGCTGGTCTTAGGTGCTTTGGGCAGCTCTTGACATGCGGAACTTTAAGGAGTGCTCAGACCCTTAACTCAACTTGGCTTTTGTTTCACTCTTGATATTCTTTGTGGTTTTCAAGAGGAAAAAAATGTGGAAAATTCACAATAAACATAAAAACTGCCACCACATTCTCACTACAAGCCCTAAGCAAATCTTGCTATTCAGGAGGTTTTCTTACATGGGATTTTCAAATGCTCATATGACATGTAAACTGCATGAAATGATACAAAAAAGGGGCTGGCCCGATAGCTCATCAGACTAAAGCGCCTGCTTAGGCTGAGCGCAGGGGCCGGGGTTCAATCCCCAGAGCGCTGTGCTGGTCCTGGCCCCGCTCCCAGAGCACACTGAGCTAGCAATTGAGACTAGGTGTGGTGGCATGTTCCTGTCATCCTAGCGCTTGGGAGGCTGAAAATAGGAGGATCACTGAGTTCAATCTACGTAGTGAGACCCTATAGACCCTGCAGACCCTGTATCAAATGCATTAAAAAAAAAAAACCAAACAAAAGAAGTGATACAAAAAAGCCTGGTCCAATGACGACTTTTTTTTTTTGGCTGGCTCAGTTCACCCTGGGGGTGGGGCTGGTGTGGCATGTGGTGCTGGGGATCGAATTGCAATCCTTGTGTACCTGCCTCAGCAGGCACTTTAGACCACTGAGCTATCTTGCCGGCCTGTAATGACGACCCGTAATGATGACTTTGAATACCTCATTTTTGGTAAGGTATACATTTTTTGCAAACTTTTTTTCTTTTTCTTTTTCTTTTTTTTTTTTTTTGGTGGTACTGGGAATGGAACTTTGGGTCTTCACAGCATAATCCTCCTCTCTCCTAATGTTTTTAATATTTTGGGTTATTATTGCGCCCTGGTTGGGTTCAAACTCAATCTTCCTGCTCAACCTGAGAATGGTGGGATTATGGCTATATACCACCACATCCAGCTTCAAATTCATTTCAACTATCAGCCTAAACAAATAAAAATACAGTTATATCTGTTGTAAAAGGTTGCAAAAATGTAATTTAAGGCCAAAATTAAACACTCTGGAGAATACACAATTTCCTGAGAATTCAAAATAATGTTAACTCGATATAAACATCTCCTACTAACCTTGCTGTCCATCCGGCATGGTCACAATGATGGGCTGGCCTATCCCACTGGTTGGAATAGAGTGCAAGTTTCCGAGCTGGATCCCGTCTGTAACTATGGTGATGACCTGCTGACCCCCTGAGCTGACAACTTGCTGAATTGCACCATCCACAGACTCGGCCGTAACCACCTCCTCCGTGGCCACTACTGGAAGAAGAATTAAACATAGGTGAATGTATCTACCAACATGAAGAGAAAGGGACAGTGACAGTAAAGGGTTTCTAAAGACAGAAAGGCCATCAATGTAGGGCTTCTTTTGTAAAAAGGCAAGACAAACCTTAGGGCCTGCTTTCCAAGACGTACTATAGCCGGGGCCTGGCTGCTCCCTGTACAACATCCTTGAGTCATCAACGGTCACAACACAACCCAGAATATTAAAACTGCAAAGGGTCTTGGCTCTGAGTGCTCTCACTATTTCTGTTTGCTTTAAACTATAATTTAGTTTTGTCACCAAGCACTTAAGGAAATTTCAAAAAGACAGTTACAAGATGAAGTGTAGGCCATAAAACAGCAATGTATTCAGCAGAACAACTACGAAGGCTTTCATGCGCATTAACTATTGCTTTGATTCTTAAAAACATATCCATATGAAAAAGAAATGTTCACCGGTTGAATGCTAATCACAAACAGGAACATTTTAAACCATACTCATACAGAAGAAACTTCTGAGATCACACAAAATCAAGGCACAATTCAAAAACTTTCATCTTTGCACCATTTATAATGACTGTCATTAAACACTACAGAGTTCTTTACTTTCATCTAAAAGCTTTCATTTTAAGTTGTGTGACAGTAAAGTCCTTAAGAAAAAATTAAAAAAGAAAGCAATTACAGCAGAAGATAAGGCATGGCCCCACTGGCCCCAGGAGCCTGAAGAATGACACAACACATGAAGAAGAAAGCCTAAAAGCTCAAAAAGATTATTAATTTAAGAGACACATAATTCAAAATGTAAAACTCTATCAGAAATATTCACTGATCTAATTCAAAAGTTAGGTTGTAGTATTTAAAGAGAGCTAGCTAACACATAGCACTTGACATCTGAGATCTCTTGTTAAATATGACTTTTAAATTATAATGC
>PVKN010020058.1:0-10000 GCA_004027915.1 Capromys pilorides
ACGCTTGCCAGGCAGGTGCTAATGCTGCTGAGCTATCTCTCTAGCCCCTAGGTAGTTTTATTTTCATTGCTGAACAGTTCTGTATTTATCCAATATATTAACCCCTTTTAAGTTATATATGATGTTATAGAAGATACATTGAGAAGTTTAGAGGTTTAACAAAGCAACTCATCAGAGTGATAGAGTTCCTGCTTTCTAACCATCTGCATTCCGTACAAGAGAAGGGCATTGGGATGATGGGAGGAGAAGGGCATTGGCTACTTGCCCACCCTAGGGCAAGTAGCCCACTTACAATATAAAGGAGGAAAAGAAACTTGCTTTCTGCCTTTTTTGCTCTAGCTGCTCTTGTTGTCTTCTGCTGCCATGGACAGTTGCTCCTCTGCCATGTGCCACTTGACCTTGGTGCCAGCTGATTACTAAAACTCCCATAAACTGTGAGCTAAATAAACCTTTCCTTCCTTAATTTCTGGTGTCAGGTATTTTGTTTCAGCAACTAGAGTAAAGTAACCAATCCTATGATTTGTATTTTTTTTTATTCCACTCTGTTGGTTTTCTATGTGTTCTGTGCTTGATGCTAGTTTCTAATGCTTTTAAATTGATGAAATTTATTTTTTTCTGTTTATGCATTTTTGTCACGTCCAAGAAATCACTAGAAATCTGATGTTGTGAAAAATTTCCCCTTGTTTAGGTCTTTGGTGCATTTCAAATTAAGTTTTGTATTTAGCATAAGGCAATGGTTTTATTTTATTTTTTGGTTTGTGAGTACCCAGCTTTATAATCCACTTTTATAGAAAGTGTAGCTTTGCTTTTTATTCTGACCTTTTAATAAATGTAGACATTGGTGAAAAGGGGACTAGAAACATAATTCTACAATTTTCTAGTGTTAGTCCCCTTTTTGCTATGTCTCTGTTACATGCTATAAATTGTAAAAAATAATCAAAGTTCTAGTTAATTAAACAATTATTTTGTGACCAGAAGACAAAAGAATGCTATCTTAGATTTAATACTTTCTAGGAAAGTAACGTTTTTAATAGCACAGTGTCTGTACTTTTGTACATATGATACGCTCGATATACAGAGCAATAATTTCTCTTTATGCTAATATCAGTGTTTAGTGCATCGGAAAATTTGGCCATTATCTTTTTTTCACTGAGATTTTTGTGACCATAAGATCTATCATTTGTTAATCATTCATTTTATGACTTAGTTAAGTGGAGGGCAACATTAAGGTTAGTATTCCAAGGAGATAGGAATTTCTGAAAATTATTTGAGCTGAGTCTAATTTTACTGAGCTAATATTTTTCTTCTGTAGGTACATAATCTTGTTTTGAGTGCAAGTTCTTTTGTTTAATCCACAAAGTAGAAAATGTGTTTGCATCCTCTGTCATAATTTGTGAATGGCTTTGAACACCAGAGAGTGGCTTTGAATACCATTAGGTGTCTCAGTCAAAAGCATATTGTTTCTTCTAGCCTATCTTAAATCTAGCATGATATGAGAGAGAGTACATTTAGAATGTTGCTGTTCTCTTTCTCCTTATTTTCCTAGTTCTTATCTTAGACCCAGTGGAAACACTGAAGGTCTATTTAATCTGAAAGTGATAATTCAGATAAAAACAAACGTGTAGTTTAAATAAGAAATTTTACTTCTGTTCTTGAAACAAGACAAAGCAAAAACCCAAATCAGGACACAACAAAGAATCAAAATATATTTCAGCAAACCAAAACTGTACCTTAGGCACAATCTAAGGATCTAGATTACACATTGAGGTGTCCCTTCCACTGCGCTTAAGCTACACTTTGGATGAAGTGGATATTATTGCAAACATCTTATTCTGGGTTACCTATATGTGTGCTTTCTTTCTAGAAGTCTTTGAATATTTAATTTCTGCTAGCCTAATAGAGCCTATTTACTTTAGTGAAGGCTTGTAGGTGTTTACATGGTTTATGCTCTCATGCTTGTCCTATGGTTTTTGTATTTAGGTGACAACTTCGTAATCTGATGTTTCCTGTTAGGCATGGAAAAGATGTGAAAGAGTAAGGGCTGGGAATGTTGCTCTACGGTAGAGTACTTGTCTAGCATGTGCAAGGTTCTCGGTCGATCCCTAGCACTCTGCACAACAAAAACACACACCAAACCTAAGCAAAACAAAACAACCACAACATTACAGAACCAGAAAATGTAAATTGTGACACTGATATACATGAGGGATGCTTCAGTGCTGAAGAGTGGCTCATTTTGAGTAGTACATTTCCCTAATTTGTATTTAGCGCAATGTGGACAGAAAATAACTGTGATAAGCCACAGCTACCCCCTAATTTGTTCTCTGTGGCTGCCAGTGAATAATGAAGGCTTGAAGTTTAGTCTTAGGTGTAGAACTTTGCTCTGCAACTCGCTTGTCATGTCCTTTCTCAACATTACTTTCTTGCTGTAAATTGAGGGGACTACTACCTACGTCTATCATTGAGTTAGACATACCGAGAGCTATTTTGCATCTCATTCTCTCTATGAAATAGTTTTTATTGTATGGATAAAACCATATTTGTGATGTGACTCAATTGTATGTAGATAATTTTATAATTTGTTCCCTTTTCAGAATGTTAGCATGTAAGAAGAAAAGGGGGTCCTTTCTAACTAGGCTCTAGCAGCTGATTAAACACTGGATGAGGGAACTGGGAAATAGGAAAGATGGCAAACGAAAGCCTGGCAGGCAGACTCGTGTAATCCCAAAGGGCGTTTTCAACAATAGCCTGGGCCGTATGCCTGGTGCTTAGAGCAGGGAGGGTAAGAAACTCCTGCCCTTAACTCTACTCTTCCCAGAATCTTATTTGTTAATACTTGGCTTTATTAATAAAGTCATGGCCACTTGTTCAGCGCTGCATATGGCTGGTTGTGATTTCCAGCTGCCCTCTGGGTTGATGTGTAAACAATGAGTAGATTGTTATGTTCTCCTATTAAGCCTAAAGCCGTGATCTCATGTCTGTGCCACACATGTCTGCAATCAGAAGTGTATCCTTTCCCTGATCGCTTGGAGGGGAAGCGGCACTGTTGCTGAAAGGAGTCTGAATTCATTAATTTAGGGCTTTCTACTTTTCTTTTTACTGAAACCAAAGGAAAAAAAAATAAAGGCATAAAAAGTCATGAACATCATCAGTAAGATGTCAGTGTGACACCAAACGACATAATATATTGTCAAGCCGAGCATCTCATCTGGAGGCTGGAATTTCTATACATTTGGCATTTTCACAGAAGAAGGCAAATGCAGGCAACAATCCAGCAATCCAGAATCACAAAGAAAGCCTTGGAACACTGGGTTTGAAATATATACAATCATTTGGCTGAGTGACCCCCAAAAATACCCATCGACAGAACTGGTTCTTAAACTCAGGCCGGATTACTATGAGCTGCCTGATTAGCATCTAAAATTTTTGTTACCTTATGTGGTCAGAAACGTTGTTTTTGCTGCTGCTGTGTTATGTTATAGACATTTCAGCTATTTACATGGTGAGGAAGATAAAACTGAAATTTTTATGGTCTCTAAAAGAGGAAATTTAGATATGATAATTATAGTGTTTTATTTAAGATATCAGTCCATTTATCTCTATCATTATTGATGTTCTTATTCTTCACAGCAATTCTATAGTAGGGATATTCTCATTGGATAGATGAGGAAATGAGGCTTAAAGAATTTGAATATTTGTCAAGCTTGCAGGGGCTGCCTTCATAGCTAAGGTTATCTGACTCCAAAGTTTTGAATTTTCTACTCTACCAAAAAGTTTCTTCCCTTTACTAACTGGTTCTACAAGGTGACTGTGTGGTCTCTGATACTGTAATTCTGAGCAATAGTACTAATAATGAATTATTAATGCACCAGTAACATTTGTAGAGCATTCTATACTTTTAAAATTCAAATGGTATCTCATACTTTGAAATTGAAGCTATGGCTCAAGCGTTCTATCTGGATACCTTGAGAACTAATCAGAAGTATCACTACTCTTATGGATGGGTAAAATAAACCCAGAGAGGAGAGGTGATTTTGCTGCTTGTCAAGCAGCATATTAATTATCCCACATGCCAAAAGTGAAAGACTGGATGACTTTTGTTTTGCTTTTTGAGATAAATCTCACTATAGTTTAGCACTGGTATGTACCACCATGCCCAGCTCTAAAGTTACATGATTGTAAAGGTACTTTTGTCGCTCAACCTTTAAATCTTGTCTCTTGACCCGTTTAGAGAAAAATTGTTAACTTGTCTGATGCTGTTAACAAGGAAAGATGCAGAGGTTCACTGCTACAGAACTGATTTTTTATAATTAAATTCTTTAGGATAAAATTTTAACATATTTTATCAAAATTACTAGGTTAACATTCTAAAAATATACTTAGGTTACATATTGTCCTTAGATTTACCACTTGCCATCTATTTAACCTTACATGATTGTTAATCAACTTGACTATTTCTATAGCTGTGATAATTTTTTTCTCCATTCATTTAAATACCTTCCCTGAACACTTTGCAGTCTGCTAGATGCTGAAGCTAGAAGATGTGCCCTTTCCTCTAGGTCCTTAACCATCTCTCTGCTGGGCACATTCGCAAGGTAACCCTCTTTTGCTAATTGTGGAATCATAGGATTTTACTTGGAAGAAATCTTGGAGGTGGTTTGATTTTGCACTTAGAATGCAAAGTTATTAGGGCAAGGATTTTATCCTATTCACTGCCTTATCCCCAGAATCTGGAACAGTTTGTCTGTCTGTGTGTCTGTCTGTGTGTCTGTCTGTGTGTCTATGTGTCTGTCTGTCTGTCTGTCTGTCTGTCTCCATACTTACTGAACAAATTAATTGAAAAAACAGTGACAAAATAATATATGGATTAGCTAGAAGTTTTCTTATCTGGAGCCATGTGTTTCCAGGTTAGAATGGCAGGTTGCCATGGCTTATGGACGTCTCTATGACCACAGATGTGCACATGGATATGTGTTCTGAGAAAGAGTTGTGTTTATTGATCTCTGTTTTCCTAGAAATTACAGAACTTGGAAGCAGGCAATTTCCTTTTCTCTGAGTCATAGGTTTTTGAACCAAAAACCAGTTCTAGATGCACTTTACTGTTTTAAAATTTTTCTGGGGCTGGGCAGATAGCTCAGTGGCATAAGTGCCTACCTGTCAAGTACAAGATCTTGAATTTGATCCCCAGTACTACATGCTGTGCTGACCCCAAAACCAGGTATGGGGATACACCCCTGTAATCCCAGTGCTGGGGAGGCTGAGACAGGAGGATCATTAGGAGTCTGAGCTGTGTTTCAAGACCCTATACCAAACAAATAAATGGAAGATATATATATATATATATATATATATATATATATATATATATATATACACACACACACACACACACACATTTTCTCTTTATTTGCAGGTACTAGAATCCTTAATCATGCATGTTTTACAGAATTATTATACTATGATATATAAGAAAATTGATTTATTTTCAGTGTCCTAGATTTTTCTCAGTTCTTCCTTTGACATTTTTCTCTGAACAATGTCATGGAGCTTACTTTTTATATGGTTGTGACACAACTGCAGTGGTACCATGTTATGATCATACTATGTTATGATGAGTGTTCCGTAAGTTCTAGTTAGGGCCCAGTAAGCTAGTGAGCATGGGCGTGGACATCATGCTTGCAATGGGTTTTCTTAAAAGACTGCAGGGATATGACTTCTGCTCTTCTAATGCTTCACTTGTTGTCTATTTTGCAATTATGGTTATATTTTCCATTTGTTATGCAAGGAATTTATTTCTCTCTCTCTCTCTCTCTCTCTCTCTCTCTCTCTCTCTAAACAAGAAACATGACAAAAATGAAAAGAGCTTGTTTTAGTACAGTTGGATTTTGCTCTTGGTTTCTCCCACTTCCTAGCTAAACAACTGTGGGATATTAATTATCTTCTGTGACCTTCATTTCTAGAGATGTAATAGTACAGATACCAACGAACCACTGTGTAAAGCAGAAGATATAATCTACAGGATAAGGCCTTTTGAATTATAAATTATGAATTCACAAATGAGCAATAGTCACTTACCTTTATTTTTATATTATCTCTAAGTTATTAGGGTTTTTTTGTTGCTTTTTAATGTGGAACGGTATCTCTTATTTTTCTCACTGACTTTTCAACAACCTAATCAAGCTTAAAAGATTTGGGAATCAGCATTGTATTCCAATTTTTCGTGGTATCTCCCTTTCACTGTTTCTCCGATACCCTAAGCAGCTGTGTGTGTCAGTCCAGAGGTGGTGGTTGCATTTTTCTGGTTCAGGATTATATTTTTCTGGTGTAGAGTTTCAATGTCTTATAACAATGGTTGATCACTCTGAGGTTTTGCTATGCGATTTGGTGTATTAGAGGGGAAGTTGGCATGGATGTTTTATGAATCACCGAAACTTGTGCAAAAATGGCATACTTGGCATGCTCTAAGTTTTTTTCAGAGGAATACAGCTTGATTGTGTTTTCTTACTTTCCCAGAAGTTTTGTATCACTCCTTAGGTTTTGGGTTCTCTGAGGAAAGACCTCTTTCCACATCTTCTCCCACCAGTGTGTGGAGCGGAAATAATGTGTGAGCTTTATTACTTTTTAAAGGCTTGAGAGTTGTTTACTCTTTGAGCATCTATTGAATGAAGATCGCCATGTAAAATAGTCAAGGGAAGCAGACTCTATTGTGAACCTGATGGATTTGTTAGATATGTGAAGTTAATATTTTTATACTTTAGTTTCCACTATGCCTACATCATTGAATTTTGTGATGACTGAATTATACATACATCAATTCATGGACATATATCCATACATATGCCTACAGTCATTCCTTATATATTTATGTAGTTAGTTATTATTTTTTAAAAATTTCCCACTATTAGTGCATATGGTAATCAGTCAGCACATTATTTATTATTAATGGGTTTAGGGTTATTATGGGTTTAGGAGTCATACAATTATCTTGGCTAATACGAGAAATTATGACACAATTATTATCCCTTCTTGAAAGTTGAACTTAAGATATATTTTCTTTTTCTTTTCATAATATTTTTAGGGAAGAGTCTATAAGGTGGTCACGATCTCACTACTAAATTGGACTCACAGTGATCCGCCTGTTTACAGCCTCTTAAGAGCTGGGATTACAGGCACGCGCCTCCAAACCCAGTCTCAATTGCCATTTCAAATAGCCCCAGAGGTGAGGCTCCTGCACGGCAGGCATCAAACCCATGGCCTCTGCACCTGCTTTTAGGCACTTTAATCCGCTGAGCTATTTGGCCGACCCTCAAAATAACATATATTTTCATGGAGCAGACTGCCTGGGAAAGTTGCTATGGGGTACTTTCCTAAGTTGGCCAAGTGGCCACTTAGAACAGAAACACATTGAAGGGGACACAAATGCACACCCATCTTGATTGAGTTAAATTAATATTATGCAAATTATTTTAATAAAAGTACAATGATGGATTGATATTTTCCTGAAAGTGTCCTAGAGAAGTAAGTTATTAGCTGGGCTTTGAAGGTGGAATCTGGACATGTGAAGATGGTGGGAGAAATACCAAGTGGAAATATGAGAAGGGTACATCAAAACTGACCAGGCCAAATCTTTGGTATTTCCCGTATCAAACTGAGCTCCTCTCAGAGCTTCAGTTTTCCTGTCTTTAAAGTGGGAACAGTGCTTATTTGCCTATATAGAGTAGCTGCCATAGTTTTCGACACATAGTTAACACTGAGTAAATTATACTTTTTATATACCTCATCATTGTGTTATATCATACATATAACATAGAGGTAAAAACATGAGGTTTTGTTACAAGACAGGACTAGTATAAACTCTTCTCTCTCATTTACTGGCTATATAAATGTAGCTGAATTACTTAGCCACTTCTAAACTTCACTGAGCCCACATGAAAATGGGGATAAATTAGTAAGTTTGTAGAAGTTATTTTGAGATTGAATGAGGTACTCTGCAGCATAAGTAATGAGCATGCTACATAGAATATACTAAAAACTATTAGCTATTATGCTGATATTTTTATTAGGATAGCATTTCTCCTTTCTCCCAGATGTTTACACTGTGATTAGTCATATTTTCATTCTTCCCTCAACCCTGCTTTTCATCTATGAGCTCTTTTAGCAACACTTATCAGTGGCAGTTGTAGAGACTGAAAGCAGAGACTAGAAAAAATGTGGAGGTAGGGCAAGACTGGTCAGCACATGTCCAACAGAACGCTAAGGACAAGATAAGAACAGAGCAGCTAAGTACCCATAAATATAAATGACAGGAGCATAAACATATACACAACGCTTTATGGGAATCAGCCTCACTAAAGCCTCCAAGGAATTTCTTTCCTTAAGGAGAATTTAGAACATGCTACTCCCTTGTTTAAATTTCTTCAACAACTTGGTGTATCCTAGAAGATAAAATCTAAACTATGAATTGCATTTAGAATCCTTTCCAAAATGTATCTGCCTGTGTTTCTAGGATTTTTTCCTTCTCCTCCTCACAATGTATTTTATATTATAGCTACTTTGATATTCTTCTTGCAGCCTTTCGAATACATGTCTTGCAGCCTGTGCACATCTTAAAATATCAATTTTTCATATTCCTACCAAACAAACTTGTACGCATCCTCCAGAAGCCATCCAAATAAAGCTGCTGTAATGCCATGGGCCCCTCCAAAGTGGGTTATTTGATTTTTCTTTGATTCTTGCATCTTTTGAGTACTCATTTAGTTCTATGACTTTATAATGATTTATTTTCCATTTATATTTATTGCTAGACTGTAAACTACAGATAGTCCCTGACTTAGGTTGGCTCAATTTAAAATTTTCAGGTGCTGCAAAAGTGATATGCATCAGTAGACATTATATCTCCAATTGTACATTTTCCATTGCAGTCATCATGTTGCTTAGCACTCTCTAGTGATGCTGAGCCATTGTAGCACGGTAGTCCCTAGTCAGCCCCACAGCCATAAAGGTGAACAACCAGTGCTCTAGTGTACTGTGCTGCTGCATTATAATAGTAGGTTAAATGTATTAAATACATTTTTGGGCTTATAATATTTTTAACTACTGATAAACTTATCTGGCCATAAGCCCATCATAAGGAGCGTTTGTATTAGACATGACTATCTTATATGTCTCTGTATATTTGGCAATCAGTGCAATATATAACATGGAGCAGGTACTCAGAAAATACCTATAGGTTAAATAACAGAGCTAGTAGACGTAGGACTAATGACTTCTGTGGTTTGCTAGTCAAAATATGAGAAATTTTTCTATCAGAATTGTCTCAGCATCACTGATGCATAAAATGTAAGTGTTGAGAACATTTCTCATTTTACAGAAAAAAGAATTCAGGCAAGAGAGGAGGGACTTATCTTTTTGTCTCTATAAAACCATGATCTTACCTCCCTTTCCCCCTTTTTTCCCCAAAACACAATGGTAAATTATCTGTTATGAAAAAAGAAACTGAATTTTAAAATCCTGCTGATTTCCTTTCCTTCTAGAGACTGTCTTCCAGATAATTTCTCCAAATCCTTCTTTCTTAGTTGTTTTTCCTAGACCAGTAATTTGGACACAAGTTGTTGCTTTATCATTTTAACAGTATGCTTTATTTATCGTATGTCCTGCTTAGAGCCTGGGTATGGATACATATTAAATTCAGTCTCCTCTCAGTTACTCAGCTTTACTTGGTATAGCATTTCCCTGTGTAGAACTCTGTGTTCTTTCCTAACAAAATTAAGAATTTTCTGTAAGTATATTTCTTAAGGTAAAACAATATAACGATTAATGCTGCCATTCTGAAAATTTGAAAGGTTCTCCTGCCATTAGCAGGAGTACAGAGTTGTCTCCTAGTTATATTTTTATTAGCAATGTGCTTATGTTCAATGGTTTATTGGGGCAGAATTTCTTTGAAAAGAGAACCATTTAATGTGGTCAGGACCACCTTTTGTTCCCTGTGACTCTGGCCCTT
>PVKN010020058.1:15000-16089 GCA_004027915.1 Capromys pilorides
TCATCTAGGTTAATGTGAAAAAGCACACTACAGAAAGCAGAGTTAACACCCAATAAACATTTGTTAGAAAATATACTGCATAAAAATTTACTGCACGAACAGCCAAAGCTTGTGCGCCAATAGCTTTAACTACTTCCTCAACAGATTCTGTTGTCAGATTGCCTGCGCTGAGATCAAGTGTACTGGTCAGCGCGCTGCATGCTCTGGCTACTCCTCCTCTTCCTCCTCCTCATCTTCCTGCTCATTCCTCTCTATTGCTTCCTCATTGTTCCCTCTCTATTGCTTTCTCTTTCTTCTTTCTTAGTAATCAATTTTACATATAGAAGGAAAAGAAAAATTAAAGATAAGTTATAATCTAGAATATAAAATTGTAATATTGTGAATGCGAGTCTTCCAGGAAGGGTATACATCTGTGGAGAAATTTTCAAGTGATAATTGAAAATAGCAAATAGTTTATTCAATTTAGATTTTGGAAACTTTTAATGCTAATAGCATGTGCCTTGGAATTAAACTTTGAAGTACAAGTTCTGCCTTCGATATTTCCTAGTTATAACCTTGGTAAATTGAAAAACAATATTAACACCAGCATGCCTCAGTTTTCTTATCAGTAAATTGGGATAATAAAATTACCTAAATCCTAGAGTTACTCTGAGAACTAAATGAGATTGTGTATGTAGCAGTGATTATCACAGACATTGATAACTATTGAAAACTCTGAATATTACCGGTCATCATCCCAATGTCAGTCCATCCATCCAACCATCTGTCCATCCTATTAATGTTCCTGAAAACATAGATCGATTTTTATTTTACCCTTAGAAATGTAGTATGTTTTAAATATGAAATGAATTTAATGAGTCAGGGCATATGGGGACAGGTGATAGTCCCATAAAACCATACAGAGACCTAGGAACCTTGTGTTAAAATCTTTTTCATGGATATTACTCTTCTGGTTATGTGTAGTATCTAAATTTATTTCTACATATTTGTTTGTTAATGTTAAGATAACCAGGCAATATTTACTAAGTATTTTCTTTCATCAAAATATCACAACAGATGTTATGAATATACAAAGAAGCTTAGACTTGT
>PVKN010020059.1:0-16101 GCA_004027915.1 Capromys pilorides
TGTCTTCCTCTTACCCCCACGTGCTCAGAGTGCACCAGGCACCGTGCTGACCGCTGCAAGCATCCACAGGGCCCATCGGAACCTGCCTGAGGTGGGCTCCACAGCCCCGTCTCTAAACAGCACCACTGCTGAGATCCTGAGCTCTGGCCCCTGGAGTACTGGGGCAAGGGGTAGAGGCTTGCACAGGCTCTGGAAGGGGATGACCAAGGGAGAGAGGGTTCTAGGGTTCCCCAAGCAGACACAGGACGCCAAGTATCTCTCTCAGGTTTGCTACATCCTGTTGATAGCTCCGCGAGGGAGTATCCTCAGCCCACCTCACGGGTCAGGAGGCCAGAGGGCCAGGTCAGAGGTGAATCCTCAGGACCGCCCGGCTGCTCTGAGAGCCATCTTACTCCAGCCCAGGTCGCCCTGAAGTCAGAGCCAGTCCCCTGTCTGCTGTGCCATGCCACCACCTGAGCCAGCTACTCAAATCAGGTTTCTGGCCCTTTCCAGCCCTGGGCGAGAGCCTAACTGCAAGCGGGCCCATGGCCTCTAGGGGCATGAGGCCTCTCACCACGGTGCGGGCCCAGGTTGGGGTGTCCTCCCTGAGTCCTGCTCCTACTCTGGCAGGCAGAAGATGAGAACTGCACCTAACGGTCCTCTGGCCTTGTGCTCTCATGTCCTTGGGCAGCTGGGCTGGTTTCGGGAAAGGGGCTGCCGGATCAGCTGGGCTCCTCCTCGGGCCACTCAGTCAGTGAGGGTGTGAGGGTCACGAGCCCACTTCCCAGGTTTTCTCTCAGCACAGCCCAGTCATGCAGGAGCATGCAGGAGGGGCCTCCCTCAGGGTCCTGCCATGCAGCATGGATGGCTGGATGGAGACGATCATGAGGTTGAAAGGGACTTCTGTGTCACCGGGCCTGCGGCTCACCTACCTGGAGAGACTCCCCTCTCTGGAGGCCTTACCTTAAAGAGGGACATTCACACTGAAGCGAACTTGAAAAGAGAGAACACGTACACAAGAGAAGTTTACTTGGCCAGCATTACCCCACTGCTTTTGGGGCTCACTGAGGACAGCTTGGTCTCTGGGGAGGCAGAGCTCTCCCTCCCACACTGGCGACCCCCACATCAGCGGCGGAGCCCTGGGAGCCACTGTCTCTCGGTCTACACTCTGGGGGCCAAGGGATGGGTATCCAAGAGAAAGCCAGGAGCGAGCAGAATATCCCCCAGATCATCAAGGCCGGATGACCCCTTCAACCAAACATGTCACTGTGTGCTTATCACCCCCGAAGAAGGTGAGCCCACCGGCAACACAAGAGCCAAGAGCGGGGTTTTCACTGGTGATTAGCTAAGGTCACCGTCCTGGGAGAAAATCCCCAGAGGATACTCCAGGAGACTCATGGGTGGGCATTTTTTCTGGAACAAAGGCTTTGGCACCAGCCAGGCTGGCTTTCCTAGTCACCTGGCCCCACCGGCGGATGATGCCATCCAACTGCCCCCTCTGTACACTTTTGCTCTAAAGCCAGATGTCCTCAGAACCTGGGTTTGAGCACATGTTGGCATAACGTCCTTGGTAGGCACGGCTGGCACATCACTGGCACAAAATCAGCTCAGTGTGTGGGTGGATAGAGGGTGGCCAGGGGGGATATGCCCCGGAGTGTGGAGGACAAATGAGAAGCACCTCTCCATGCAGAAGCGGAGGCCACTGAGTGAGGTTAGGACAAACAGTGAACCCGAAGGTGGGAAGCCTAGGGGGAAATAAAGGTCACAGAGGGAGGTCCGTCCGCCCGAAAAGCAGAAATCTCAGCTTAGCAAACTTCTCAGCAAGGCAAGAGCCCAAAGGGACCACAGCCAGCTGAGATGCCATGGAGCATGGCCGAAGGCCAAATTCTAACCTGAAACCTGGACAACCGACCTGCCTATCTTCAGTGGGGCAGGAGCTTCCTGCAGAGTGGTGGGAGGCAGGCCTGGGAGCTGTTCCCAAGACACACTCAGCCCGGTGGGCAGGAGCAACCATGAGGACCGCAGAGGCCACGCGCATGTGTGTGGTGGGAGGGCAGGGCCGGGGCTCTGGACAAACATTCTGCTGCCACCAGGCCTTTCTCCAGTCCGAGACTGGCTGCTGCCATCAGAGCAGCAGGATATCCCACCAGGTGGCGCAGAGCAGCCGGGTGGTACCTACTGAGTAGGTTTCTGGGTATGGTGGCATCCTGGTGTGAGGTCCCAGGAGCATGGCCCGGGAGCTTGCCCTAGACGCAGGAGGCCTGGAGCTGCCTCCCAGGCTGCAACCCTTGGCCGTCACCCTGTGGAAGGCGCAATCCTCACACGAGGCATGTCTGTGTGTCTACCATCTCCGTGTGCCCTCCCCCACCCGCAGGGCTACTGGCATCCGCAACGCCGATCCTTCCCTTCGGGCACTGCCTTTTTCCTGAAGTGGAGTCTGTCTGAGGCCCCGGATCCCAGGACCTCACACCGTCTCTCGTTGTTCTTTCCCAGGGCCGGGCTTTCAGCTAGCTCACTGCGCTCCCTCCGTCAGAGCACTTTCCTCCACAGCTCTCCCAGGAGGGTAACAGGTGGGGACTCATATTCTACAACACCTTCAGCCCACGGAAAGCCAGGCTTGATGGAGCTCCCATCCTAGGGGCAGAAGGATGACTTCTGCGGGGTCCTGCCTCACTCCCCAGTGTCTCCCCAGTGACTGCTTGCGGATGGCACCCTGCCCACACTAAGGCTCACCTGCTCAGGGAGCACAGAAGTGTCCTCGCTGCCACCATCTGAGCTGGGCACACGCCCTGGGCTCCCTGACTTGGTGAGGGGAGGCTTGTAAGAACTTGGTGTGAGTTTTCACACTGGCCCTGCTGGGCTTTCTGAGTCTGAGGACCTTTAGTTAACTGTACCCCTGCTTCTGCTAAACTCTATCCTATAGGAGCAAGGCCAGCTCCTTGGCTCAGGAAAGCGCCTTCCACGTAGGGCCATACTCCTGACAGCTGGGCAGCTACGAGCTACCCTTTTCTTCTAACTGGGGTTTTCTCTTGAGAGAATGACCAGGTCCTGGGGACAGATATGTGATCAGGTATTCAAGGCAGCTGAACAAGGCTCTAAGGACCTGTACCTAGTACCCTGTAAGCACCCACGCAGCTCAGCCAAGTGTGACCACGAAACCCACCTTGCCCCCATCCCCCCAGCACCAGCCTCATGCATTCTGCTGCCTGGCATCTAGTTTTCTCCTCCCGGCTGAAGTCACACCAGCCTAATAGTGCCCTCCTTGGAGTCCCTCACACTCCAGGGCTGAGGATAATGCTAAGGTCTTGGGGGCACCACGGGCACATGGGCAGATGGTCTCCCTGGCAACATTGAGGGCTGTGTTTAGGAGCCGAGTGTTGGGGGCATCTGGATGAGACAGGTCCTTTCTCTATGCCACCCTCTCAGAGAGCCCTGGTGGCCTCTGCTCTGGGACTTTCAGCCATGGAAGTACTTCCTCCTGCTGGTTCAGGGGCTCTTCCGATCCCTGCCAAGGAGCTCCACTGCAAGGGGCCAAGGACAGCAGGAAGCAGCTTCCTGGCTGTGTGACCCACGTGACCTGCGCTCTGGTGCGGTGTGCGCCTCCTTCTGGTGCTCTCGCACTCTGGCCTCTCCTGTATCGGGAGCTCTGCCCAAGCCTTGTGCCCACAGCCCTCCCCCATTTCCCTCATGAAGAGGAGCCGGACACCGTGTGGGACTCCTTGGAGGTCTGGGTCCTCACTGAGCATGTCTCACTCAAAAGACAGGAAGTCCCTGTGAAGAACTGCCAGGACTGCTGGGGCCTCAGCAAGGGTTTGGGACCACAGTGTCTCCAAGTGACTTCGGCCCCCGAGCGTGCAACTGCGCTAGGGTTGGATAAGGCCAACCAGGAGAGGACTCTGACAGTCGAGCTCTTCATGTCTACCACGTTCAGGGAGAGACCTGTCTCTAAGTCCTTACGTCACAATGGCCCTTGGATGTTGCGGACAGAGCTCTTTTCTCCGTCCTTCCCTCCAAGGGCCTCTCTGCTGACCAGCACGCGCACCAGCCTCTGCTCCCCTCACGCTCTTGCCGCCCACTTTCCAGACCTCTCTGCACCCGATGGGAGGCTGCTTCTGCACCCTCGTCTGGCTCCATGGAACCCACTGCTCCCTGGGCTGCTCAAAGTGCTCGTGACCGCCTAGACTCTAGAAGAAGTTGACGGCGTCTCGAAGGTGGACCCCGACATCTGCTCAGCTTCCGGGGGCTTCCTGAGTTTCTGTTGCTTGGGCCTCAACTCTTAAGCCTACTCTCCATGGTTCTTGGCGTTAACCTAGATGAAATCTGCTGTAAAGTCACCCTCAGATCTGAGCCTTGAGCCTGTCTTGCTCTTCCGCTAGGCCCCGGGTGAATGATTTTCCCCATTTTGCTAGGAGCTCAGCACATCTTGCCCTTCATGACCACCCGCGGAGGCCCCAGCTATCAGGCAGGATGGCACATGCAGGGAGCCCTGTGGCAGTGGGGGATGCCAGCCTGAGGAGCTGGCAGCTGCAACTTTCCTGGCCCACCACACCCACAGCCTGGGCTTGGCAAGGGGCCCTGGGTGTAGTTAGGTCGGGGTGCAGGAGAGGTTAACAGAGAAAGATGAAGCTACTTCTAGCCTGTCCCAAGCTATGTGCTCCCCTGAAAAAGCCGTGCAAACCAAAGGAGGACACACATGAAGGACAATGACAGGATCGAGCCCCAGGCTGGGTGCCTGTGCCAGGCTCAACGCCTGTCAGCTGAGGTCACTGCAGGGAACGCTTCTAGGCACAGCAGCACCGTGGACGGTGGCTCCTCCAGGGGAGTGGGACTCCTCTCTGCAGGTGCCCGGAGCACCCTCTCCGTGCTCAGTAGTACAGAGGGCTCTGCTTGGTCAGAATGCAGGGCAGTGGGAGTCGGCGGGCGGTCCTGAGGTGTCCCTGCCTGGGGCCCCTGCCTGGCAGCTCTGGGCTCCTGGCCTGTGATCTCCTTGTCACAGTCCCCACCGCAGCTCCATAAGCTGGCCTCCAACCCTCTGCACCTGGGTGGCTGCTGGCCTCCCTGGAGCCTCACTATGAAATGAAGAATGAGGATCCCCTGCACCCACTTCTTCCCACCCACCAGAATGCACTGCCAGGCCTGTGTGCGCCAGCCGAGGGCCACTACCAAGACATGGTCTTTGTTTTCTCAGACAAGTTCCTCCCCAGCCCGAGCTCCACACATCCTATCCCCACCTGCTGGTGACAGGCACCCTACAAGCCTGTGTCCGACTGAGAGCAAAGGGGGCTCTGAATGGGTCCCAGGAGGTGGCCCCTTCTTCCAGATGAGCCCCCACTGGCTCCCCTAGACAGTCAGAATCTTGGCTTTATGCCCCCACTAATGCCACATGACCACAAAGTGAGTCCTTTTCCTTTAAATGGGTTCCTGTAAGAAGAGCCCCGTTTATCTACAGTGAAACCTTTCATGCCCCCAGATGGGGAAGGCCAGCATCACCTGGAGCTGTCTCAGCCACAGGAGTAAGCAAACCTGGACTGCAGGGAGCGGTTCTTTCCTGCGGCCACATAACATGTCACTCTGGCTACTGCCACAGGCTACATGTTTTCAGTCAACACTTAGGCCTGAGAGACCGGTCACAGGGACAACTTTGGCCACTCTGGCTTTTGTCATCAAGCGGGCCCGGCTGCCAGGGCACACACAGTGAGAAGCGAGTGTCTGGCCTGACCGAGGGGCGGGGGCTCGGGGCCGACTTACGATTCTCGGCTTGAAGGGCGGCTTGATCTTCTTCTGCTCCAGGAGCACCCAGTCGATCTCCTTGAAAAACGGATGCTGCTTGATGGCGTCCTCGCCATTCTGCGCGGCCACGCAGCCCAGGCGCTTGTGCGGGTTCTTGGTCATGAACTGTGGAAGGAGGACACGGCAAAGTCACCCTCAGGGAGCAGGTGGAAGCCGGCCTGGCAGCAGCGCCAGCCACCTCGCAGGCCTGCTTCTGCCACTCAGGGGCCTCACGGCCGTTGAGCGAGGGCCTGCTGCCATTCTAGCCGAAGTCGCGGTGTTCGCGTACTTTACATTGATCCCACCAGCGCTGGGGCACAGGGCCAGTACTTGAGGCAGAGAGAAGTTAATTAACTGGGCCACAAGCACACAGCTGGCAAGGTACCACACTGAGATGAGGATGGCAGGCCCTTACTAACTCTCGGATTCTCCAGCGGTCACAATTGGACCAAGTCATTTACGGTGAGAGGGCAAGGCCACGGGGGCGAGCCGAGACCAGCTACGCATGAGCAGGTAAACAGCCAGACGTACTTCCCGTCCCGCTCCTCTTCCTGGACCCAGCCCCTTGCCACTTTTTAAACCACACCGCCATGCTCTGTACTGTTTGGTGGTGTCTTGTGACCCCCACATACCCAGTGGGGCTCATGAGATGAGGCAACGCGGATGCCAAGCGTCCCTTGCACTGACGACAATACAGCTCCAGCCAGGTGCTGGCAGGTGGGAATCTTTCTGGCAGCCATTCAGAATCCAGGCACGCACGTGTGGTGCATGCATACACATGTGTACGTGTGTATGTGCTATGCATATGTGTGTGCAAGTTCAAGATAAAGCGGCACGCTTCACCGGGTGAAAGCTGCTCATCTGTATCTAAGCAAAGACACTGGACAGGACAAAAGATGCTCCAGAGTAAATCTCTAAGAGTCGAGCTTCAGGATTCACTGGCAATGGAGACCTTGCAGGCAGAGCCTCCTCTCATCCCTGGCCCCATGTGCTGGAAAGTGGGGTGCAGGGGCATGGGCTAAATGTTAAGGGGAGGGGGCAGGGGAGGGTGCAAGGGATGGGGCCTGGGGATGCAGGTTCCTTTTCCTAATCTTAGAGAGGTTCTCCTGCTCCCATACCCCGATGGCCTGCAGTACACGCCTTCCCGTCTGCCTCACAGGACCCTCGCCCTTGGGGCCTTGCCCAGCTCGCTGGGCCTCTGCCCCTCTCACCCCTTGGGCTGAATGTCCCTCTCTGGCCCAGGGGCTCTCTAAGGACCAAAGTGCTGCTTTCTCCTGCAGCGTCCCCAGATTCTCTCCACTATGGACAGGCTGGGCTCCATGTTTGCTTATCTACATTACAGTTTAACTGAATATCGTTTTCCTTGGTTCATCTACTCTGCCCAGCACCTGGTTCAGTGTCTGCCTCTTACAGAGCACCTAGTGAAGTGTAGACTCAACAGGAGGGTGAGGGCGGGCCTGAAGGCGACATGAGAGGAAGAGAGGTGGCAAGATGGCCACTTACGGTTGCATAGGTGGCGTACCCTAAAATTCTACAACGTAAACAGCCTTCCTCCTCCAGAGCTCAGCGTCACCCTCACAGAGGCAGCAGTCCTCAGGGGCAGTTCATTGCCACAGCAACCGAAAACCTGTTCTGGCTCTAGAGTCAAGACACAATGTGAGGAAGTGGGGTGTCCCAAGGCCAGGGGAGGAGAAGACTCCTGCTCACTTCCTCGGCTCTTCCTGCCCCGCCTTCTGGGGTGGGGTGTCTGGCAGGGAGGGACACCCTGGGCCGCCTCTCCAGCGCTGCCGGTCTTCTCAGAGACACCGCCAGCTCACACAGCATGACCGTGGCTGCTTATTTCTTTCGGGTCCAGGTTTCTCCGTCTCAGGGCCACCATCATTTTGGAGACCTACTTGGCTGTGGGGACCGTCCTACATACGGGGGCTGCCTGGTGAACCCCTTGGCCTCCACCACCCTCTGCATGCTAGTGGTCACACTCTGTGGGGCCTAGCTGTGCTAACAAAGACGTTTGGAGACTTTGCTGAGCAAGTGGGTCTCTGGGGGCAGGAGGTAAAATCTGCCCTCGTGAAGGACTGCAGTGCTGGGTTGAGGAAAGAAGACACGAAGGGGCTCGGCCCCTGGGTCCACAGAAAGCACAGGAAGGTGGCACAGGAAGGTGGTCAGGCCCGGGCAGTGGCCAGCTCGACTGGACGTGGCTCCCTGGCTCCTCAGGTGCTACGGGCTACTCTTGGGTGCCAGATGGGGCTCTGGCAAATGAAGCAGGAGGAAGTTCCAGACTCCACTCCTATAGCCAGCCAGGAGCCTTGGGGGCCTATGTGGCAACTGCCCCACCACAGAGGCAAAATGGAAGGGCAGGCAGAGCCCAGGGGTGCCTGTCTGTTGAGACTGCCCATCCAGAGAAAACTAGATATATGTACTGCCTTCTAATGCTTGTAAAAATAACAGTCAACAGCTGTATTGATCACAGATACCTTAGGAAGCTCTGGAAGAGTATATTAAAATATCTGTAAAACAGAGTTAGCCATGGGCTCACGGGTGCAGGAAATGGGCAGATAAAAACAGGGACAGCGTTCCAGTCACTGTTCTCTCGTTGCTGAGACAAATACCTGACCCTCCAAATGAAGGAAGGAAAGGTTTTATTAAGCTCAAAGTTAGTGGAGGTTTCAGTCCATACTCAGCTGGCTCCAAGGCCGAGCGGCACATGGCAGAGGGCAACCTAACATGGTGGTGGCAAAGAGCAGAGAGCAAAGGGAGTGGGAGCAGCTCAGGCAGCAGCTAGCCAGCCTCTCTCCCCTCCTTACATCATGTTGCAAATTACCTGCCCCAGGGTAGGTGCAGCGTCCACACCCTCAGTAATCAATCACAAACTCCAGAAACTGCCCCATGATTGCACGGGACTTTGGGAGGATGACTGACATCAACTATAACAGAGAGGATAGAAAGCTTTTTGGTAGATCCCTTTTTGAAGTTTTTCCTTTTGTAAAGCCCATGTGAATTAAGTGACATAGTTACAGAACCCTGAGGCAGGATGATTACCATGAGTTTGAGGCCAGCATGGGCCACATAACAAGTTCAAGCCCAACTACATAGAGAGACCCTGTCTCAAAACAAACAAACAAACAAACAAGTGAATATATCACCTATTCAAATAAGCAAAGTAATGAAGTAAGTAAAATCTTAATATATCAACTAGGAGAAAAGAATTCAGGGTGAGAAGTTGGGTGACTAAGCCCCTAAGGCAGGTTCCTCCCTGCTGGACAGTGGTGGGCATCCTCCTCAGCCAAGACTCAGCTTTCCTGGAGGAAAACCAATCTGGAGGCGTTGGAGAGTGTTAGGCTGCAGGGCCACTTTTGGGTCCTGGGAGCTCAGCCCGCTTACCCTACCTAGGACCGTGTCAGTCTCAGTTCTGCACTGCTCTCTGCGATGTGGTGTGGGAGACAGGAGAGATGCTCTCTGACCTTCTAGAACACACCAAAGACTAAGGGAGGTGGAGAAAGCACCCATAACTTCACCAAACGATCCATTAATTGAGATTGGGATGGGTTATGGTTTAAGTCTAAGAGGCACCCCGAAGCCTCATGCATTCAGAGGCAGGGCTTCTGGAAGGTGCCTGGGTCATGGGGTGCTATAATCATCACTCAGTTATTCCATGGATGGGCGCACAGCCACAGGTGCTATTAGAAGGCGGGTGCCTGAAAGTGGGTCCCTGGGGCCTGACCCCGAAGGGCTCATTGTTGTCCCAGGTCCCGCTCTTCTTATTCTCTGGCTGCCATGGGCTGGGCAGGAGGCCTCAGCCTAGTTCTTCTGCTGTGCCTTTTCTTCCTTGGAAAGCGCAGATGATCTGAACTCAGATAGCTGTGGGCGTAACCCAGGGGATCCCAAAACAAGCCTCTCCTCCTTTATGCAGTGGGTGTTCCCCAGGGACCTGGCCTTGGCCCCAACCTCCTAAGATGAGTTATGGTAAAGACTTAAAGAAAGAGACAAGTTTTGGGGGATTTGGGAGTAAAGACCAGGAGTTCTCCAGATCAAGGTATCTACAAGGTTTCCCCGGGTCTGGGTGCAGACAGCGAAGGGCACAAATGTCCATGCAGGGAGCGAGCACGAAGGCAGTAACTTGCTAATTCAGAGAGCTGGTTTGTCGCTAGGCTGACATTTAGAGCAGCAGCCAAATGGCCGCAGCTGCAGCCTTTATCTTACAGAAATGGAACCAGAGCCATGTGTCCTCAACTGTGGCTTTGTCTTGTCCTTTGAGGTATCGTGGTGCCACAGACCAATGCAGGCCTCCACTACGACTGGTGGCAGAGAGGCGCATTTATGGCACAGCAGCCACCACTCTCCAAGCAAGTCCCTGAAGCCTGGGACACATGCATAACTAAACACCTGCATGGATCTGCAGTGGACAGCTTTCCTGGGAGGCTGTCACCAACACAGGTGGGAAATGTCCCTGCCATCCTACTCTTCCCCAATGCAGACAGGCCCCCCGTGGCACACGAGGAGGATCCCACCTCGAGTGTAAGAGCAGAGGGGGTGACACACAAGGGTTGGATTTGCCCCCGAGAGGCAGGAGACACTGTCGCAGGAAGCACACATGATGTCTCTTTCCCTAAGAAGAGCCACTGTCCCAGGCCTCATTCTGAGCAGCACCTTTGAGCCCAGCTTGAACTCCCACTCTATGGTAAGGAGAGGTAGGGGAGAGAGGTGGAAGAAGATGTGTGTGTGTGTGTGTGTGTGTGTGTGTGTGTGTGTGTTCCACGGAGCAAAGCCTCAGGCAGGGCAGGTACTCACAGCTTTCAGGATGCTGACAGCCTCCTTGCTGAGCCAGACAGGGTAGAGCACGTCGTCATGGAGGATGGATTCAAACAGGTCGTCCTCATTGTCAGCCTCGAAGGGGGGCTGCCCGGCCATCATCTCATACATCAGCACCCCGAGGGCCCACCAGTCCACAGAGGGGCCATACTCCAGCTCCTGTAGGATCTGTTCAGGAAACAGGCAACATCAGGGGCTGCCCAGGACGGGTCCCTAGCCACACCCATGCCACGAGTACTACATCTTCATTTCGAACTTGCTCCTCCAGGGAGCAGAGCCCAATGTTCCCTAGAGGGGAGGGAAGTGAAAGCCAGCACATTCAGTGAGAAGGGAGCATGGAGACTTTGTTGGACGCCAACTAGCATCTCTCCAGAGTAAAAATCTACAGTCTGGGGGTAATACCTTCTCTTGAGTGCCAGATGAGGCCCCTGACTTAGATTCAGAGGCACATGAAAAAGTGTACTTTGGTTTGTTTTTTTTTTTTTTTTTTTTGGTACTGGGATCGAGCTAAGGACCTCGCACTTGCTAGGCAGGCACTGCACCCCTGAGCTGTCTCCCTGGACCTAAAACCACACGTTCTGACACTAAAATCAGAGCTAAGGGAGCAAGAAGCAGACTGAGAGAGACACAGCCTCCCACCTTCTAGGCAGCCAGCAGGCAGAGGCAGCCAGAGGCAGCCAGAGCTTAGTCTTCCTTAGATGGTGACCAAGTTAAATTGATCTGAGCCTTGTGTTCCTTGTGTTCCTCCCCCACTCCTCTGTGCTCTACCTGCCAACAACCATTGCGCTCCTGTGCACTCCTAGAACGGGTCCCCTGGGACTCAGTCTCCAGCCTTGCATTTACCTGCCTCTTAAAGGCCCCAGGACTCCTTTCTTCGAGGTCAACCTGCCAAGTGAATGTTTTCCCTACTCTCACAGCCAGAATCACATTAGCTCCTTGACTGTCTGGGGCGTTTGGTCTTGGACATGGCTCTTGGTCTATTACTACTCTGTCTATCTTTGTTCCCCTGCCCAAGTGTAAAGACAGAGTCAAAGTCACCTGGATTAAATGCATGTATGACTGTCACTAAATAACCTTCTAGAGCAATCCTGGAATGCCTGGGACTAAAGAGAAAGACTCAAAGCAGAAGTTGAAAAACATGCATAGCTTAGGAAACTTCTCATCTTGGGGTTGAGAAAGTAGGTGAGCAGGGCGGAGCCAGCTCTATGTCATTAGGGGCTGGCGACGTGTTTGTTTAACACTTTTGGGCTCTTGGCCCATCGGGTAGTGAGCCATGTCTAAGACACGGGATCCCCTGTCCTCCAGAGCCAGAAAGTCTGCTCTGTTCAAAAGCCAAATGGGGTTCCTCCCCATCTTAAAGATCCAGCACCTATGATGGCTCCTCTTGGCGCTCTGGCATTGCCAGTTTCTGTCCTTTAAGGTTACGGTCACATCCTGTCTCCCTCAGAAAGCCTCCCCAAATAGCCCAGCTCTTTCTCCTGACATCCTCAGACCCTGCCTGGTCCCAAGGTTTGCAGGCAGTCACATATCTCACCGAATCTTATTTTCCTCATGCCCAGTTGTGTTCCTAAGGCATCACTAATGCCCCAAAGAGTAAGGGCTCCAGCCTACTTCTGAGCCCGCCACTGTGCCCAGTCCATCCTGACACTGTCACTTTTGTCCTGTAGTGTGTCTTCCTGGATGTCCTCACTAATCCTTGGGCGCAGGGCGTGCTAGGTGCTAAGGGGCCGCCCCCTAGCCTTGGGAAGTTGGGATACCTGGAGTGTGCGGTACGATGAGGCCACCTGCAGGGGGCCTGTCTTGGCTCAGGCTGGGGGTGCCCCCTCCACCTTCCCTGGGCCCCTTTGATAGCTCAGCTGCTTTAGGTAACATCTATAAAATCCCTTGGAGGCTTGGCCCTCATGCTTCGCTTCCTCTTGGCTTTGTCAGCAGTGAAGATGGTGAAAGGGGCGTGGCTTTGCACACTGTGGGAGGGCACCTGGTGTGGCAGCCAACGCCTTCAGTGGGTCGGAGTTGGGGTAGGTGACAGGAGCAGGTGCTGGGGCTTGGTGACGCCAGGTGTGGCTGGGGCTGGCAGCCACTTCCCAGCGAGCAGGGCCTGGTGTGGAGCACAGGGAGGGGCGCCAGAGTTCAGCCAAGGGTACAGATGGGAAGACAATCCTTGGGCAGAGCTGGTACTGCAGTAAGTGGCTCTGGTTTCAGGGTCGGCCTCTCCTGTTTGAACAGAGGGCTTACGCCTCTTGCAGCATTCCCACAGGTAATCGCATTAGGTTCTCAGCGCAGCTTACCCAGATGGGAAGGCAGGCACTGGGGCTCCAATCGGAAAGATGATAAGCCTGAGGCTCAGAAACGTCTCACGACCTCCTCAAGGGCACTGGGAAGCACTCTGGTTGAGTCGGGCCTCGCTGCAACTGTCCTTCTCCAGACTGTTCCTTCTGCCCTACTACATAATCAACAGTGGGGACAGCGTCCACTGTGGGCAAAGCACTGGCCTAGGCATGTTGGAGGCCACCTTTCAGGCCATTTTCCCGCTAGTCCTTGATAAAGGTGGCAACACCTTGCTGTATCAGCTGTCCCTTGTCTGTGACAAGACCAGAGATGGTTTGCCGTTCCTGGTGTCCTGCTGATTCCTTGCTGGGCCTCTCCGTAAACAGACCTCGGGGCCTCCTTGCATGGAAGCTGGTGGGTGTGTGGTTCACCGTAAAGTGAACGTTTGTCTTGGGCAGCATCTAAACTACTGCCCTAGGCTGTCAACAATGACCCTGGCCTCAACCCATGGGGACCAGAATGCTGCATTGTCCCGACAGAAACAACGAAGATGAGAAAAGTAAGTCCAAGGGGAATGACATCACTTACACTTATGTCTCTCACTCCCACTAGGGGGACAAGCTACCAGGGCAGCGACCACCCTTCAGATCCCTCACAAGATAAAAGTTCTGAAGAAAAGTCACCCATGACCATTCGCCATCCCTACGCAGAAGCCCTGCTTAGGGCCCCAATGTGTGAGGGTCTGTGAAGACCCTCGGTCGTCTGCCCCTTGATCTCTGTTTCATCTGGGCTTTCATGACCTGCCTTCTTTCTGGGACGTATCTGATGAGGACCCTTCTCTGAGGGAACCCCAAGGGGGCCAGAGGTCCCACATTGAGGCCACTTTCCTGGGTCCTTTAGTCTAATCTCAATCATAGCTATAAGTACTAAGAAATCCTGTTCGTGCTATGCTACTTACCTTTCCAAAAAAGGCCATTTTCACCCCCTTGGTTCTGGTTATATTAAAATGTCACAAGCTCTTATCCATCCATCCATCCATCCATCCATCCATCCATCCATCCATCCATCCAAATCATTACCAAGGCCCTGACCTGGGATTGGATCCTGGGAGCACCCAGATCAGAAACAGACTCGGTCCCAGAAACATCCCTGGGATATCGAACTTCCTTCCTATCCAGGCGCTGTTCTACTTCTCGCGTTTTCCCCCTTTAGGCCAGAGGCAATCTTCCTTCTCTACACCCAGCTCATCCTCCGGCTGTTTTAAGAAGCCGTCCCTGATCCCGGATGACACCGTCTTGTTTATTACATTGTTATGCTTCATGACGGGTTTCCTTCTCTGCTACTTCTTCTCAACCAAACAATCTTTGAGACAGGGACCTACATTGCTTTGTGTCTAGCAGGTGCTCAGACAACGCCCATTAGAGGCAAGGAAGTCTGAATGTGCTGTCACTTTCCACCACGGACAGCGCTTAATAGGACTGCCACTTCCTTCCGCTCCTACATCCGTGAAGATCACTTGGATTAGGCTGGCACAAAGGAGCACGGCTGTGAGTGATCCATAGTAGGTCTCTCCTGACTTGGGCAAGACTGACTTGCAGGGTCCCAAGGAAAGCACTTTGTGATGAAGAACTTATCCAAACAGCTCTCACACCAGGCACTTCAGCAGTAAGGATAGCTGTGAACATCTCTGCTCTGTGTACAAAGCCCTCCCCTTGTTCCACCCTGCACATCCACTATGGGAATGGTAAATGACTCCTAATTCAGGCCAAGAAAGCTGGTGGTGGCCATGTTCAATGGTATTTCTTTATGTTGATCATTAAGACATGAAAGTGGTGATGCAAGCCAACACACTGCTCCTTACACTGGTGGTTCTGGCCTAGGACGGGAGTAAGGTTCCATCTGTCCAGATGTAGGAGATACCTCTCATTTTCAGCTTACCATCTTTCATCACCACCATATCCTTATGGAAAAACCAGCAAACCTTTCACCTTCCTGTTTCTCCATCCTAGAATCCACCCTGGTTTTCCAGAGCCTTCAGGAAGTACCCCCGGATGACCTCAGAGTACAGGACTGGACCCCGGCTTCAATCCTGGCTCTGCACGTGGTTCTTACCTCAGGAGCTATGTAGTCAGGAGTGCCACAGAATGTGGTGGTTGTCACGCCATTCAGAATCCCTTCCTTGCACATCCCGAAGTCAGCCAGCTTGCAGTGGCCTTCCGCATCTAGAAGGATGTTGTCCAGTTTCAAATCCCTGCAAGAAGACCCAGGCCATATGGTTACTGCCTCATTCATCTTGACAGGATCTGCTTGAGTTACAGAGAGGTGTACGTGTTCAAGGAGAATCTCTAAAAGAGAAAGGCCCCAGGAAGCCTGACCTACCTATCCCAACCCAGCCTCAGCCTAAGGGTTCTCTCCCACACTGGTCAACCCCCAACGATCGCCTCCCAATGGGACATGGATTTTCCTCATCAAGAGGGAAAGCTCTCATAACCCCAGGAATATATCAAGATGCTAACATTTTAATGGATTAAAGTCAGTTACTTAGATCCTGCTGGAAGAGAAAACAGCAGCTTCTCTTTCCTCCTTTCTTAACGGGATGAGGGCTCCAGGCTGACACATATCACCAGGGAAGTTGGTGCTAACATCACCTAGCTTCTCCGCCAGGCATGGGCTCTGGGACCTGCAGGGCTTCAGGCGGGGAGACCACGGAAAGTTGTTGAAGGCAATGAGGGCTCCTCAAGAAAAACATAGGTGGGGCTAACTTTGGACAAACTATGAAGAGGAAAGGAGAGGGAGAGGAAACAAGAGCAGAAAGGTTGTGTGGAGATCCGAGCACTGGGTCCTGGGAAGAGAACAGCCAGGCAAGACAGGCAGGTTGAAATGAACCTCCAAGAGCCCCTGACACAGGGAGAGGGCTTCAAAACCTGTGCCCATAGCAACATAGCCCTGCCCACAGAGCACAGTGTGTGTTGTCAGTCTTTGGGGGAAGAAAGCTGAGAGAAGGAGGGCCTGCTGCAGGAGGAAAGGCCCTCCCAGCCCAGGTGGCTCTGTGCAGGAGGGGAGAGCCAAGGGGCATGCTGCCCCAGCCGGTGTGGCTCTGTTGTGGCCAGTCTGACACTTCAGGTCCTATGTAAAGTCTTATGCAAAATCTGAGGTTTCCGTTAAGAATTTTCTTGCCACCAAGCCTAGAGACCCCAGGCCTGGGGCTGAAGAAGAATCCAGACTATCTGGATGGAGAAGCCCCTTCTGGGCCTCCTTCAGTAGCCACTTTGGGCT
>PVKN010020060.1:0-16100 GCA_004027915.1 Capromys pilorides
CTCTTAATAGTCTGTCACAGCTAGATGTCACATAATAGAAGGTCTAGACACATAGCCTAATATCCTATTATAGCTCACGTCACATTCCAATGTAGTTATTTGTTTAATGTCAGTCATTTCTAGTAGGCTATAAATTCCATGAAATGAAGGACTGAGGTTATTTTATTTACCACTTCTGTAAAAACAATTGCTATTGAAAAATTGTGGTTTTACTTTTAGTTGGTTTTGCTGTCATTCATGATCATTTGACTCTGACACATTGCCAGTGGAGCATCACTGAACAATTCCTACAAGACACAGACAACATTATGTTTAAGAAGGATCACACAGCTGTGGTAACAAAAACAAAGGGGAGAATGGCTAGACCATCAGCTAGGATAGACAATGAATTGTACCCATACAAGCACTTAGACTCTAATCATACTATTCCATTCACCAAGTATTACAGACATATAAAAAAAAATCTCAAAGAATGGAACATTTTTAAAAGAAATGTTGTCCTTATTACTTCCTATCATGGCTAACATGTACATTACCCAAAAAAGTCATTTAGTGCTTCCCTTATCATGACCAATTTACTTTTAGACACACAAAGAGAATTTCATGAATAGTTTATTGTTATTGATTAATCATATACACTATGTTAGGCTCCTACAATTTTTTGGTTATTTAGAATGTCATAAGAAAACAAATATCATATTATAGGCATGCAAGTAGACATACAAGCCAGCAGAACAGACTAGAAAGTCTAAAAATAGTTACAAATGAATACAGGATCTCACATCAGTGAAGAAAAGATAGCTTTTCTGTATACATGGTATTTTGACAATGGGTCACTCTCTGAAAGAAGATAAAAATCAGACCCAACAGAGTCATAAATTCAAATACCAACAAAAATCAAACCACAAAATTACTAGAAGAAGATAGCAAAAAATTTCTCTGACTTTGAACAAAGGAAAACCTTTCCAGCAAGCTATCAAAATTTAAAAGTGAATAAAAGAAAATTCATTACATAATTTTTTTAAACTTCCAGTAGATACTTTATGTGGAGTCAAAAAATAGGTAACAAACTGGAAAAATGTGACACATTATACAGAAACTAATTTCATTAATATACAAATATTCCAGGGCCAGCCAGATAGCTCAGTGGATTAAAATACCTGCTTAGGCAGACACGGGAACTGGGCTTGAACCCCACCATGCCAGCCCTGCTCCCAGGGTGCACTGAGACAGCGAAAGAGACTGGGCATGATGTTATGCACCTATAATCCCAGCCCTCTGGAGGCTGAAAACAAGAAGATCACTATGAGTCTGATCTGTGTAGTGAGACTCTGTGCTAAATACATTTTTAAAAAATAAAAAAATATATAGATATTCCTTGTTCAACAACTTACATGTTAATGACTATCCAAACTTATGACCAAGGAATACTGTTCAAACTTGCAACCCATAATTTGCATTCAGACTCACAACACAGGAAAGTGAGCAGCAGTGTGACCTTACAGTGGCTTGTTCAATAGTGCGTGCTGTAAGTCATGCTGATTGTACTGTACTATAGTTCTAAGTTATTCATTACTAATATCCTTAAATCTGGAAGCATATGCTTAAAAATAATATTAAAATTAAACTGCACTAATACAACAGGGTCAAAAGCTTAGCATTTGGGAACATTCTCTGCTGTCAAAACTGAAAGGAAGAAACATTTCTATCTTTCTGGATCACATTTACAGTGCTGGTGGAACCCATTTGCTGATAGCTGTCAAACTTCCAAAAGCATTTTCCATCTACCCAGCAATGTATTTGCAGCTATTCCCCAGTGCTAGCATCACTGCCTCAGATCATCCTGCATTGAATGCTCTTTCATTCAATGAAGCATTCCACCTAAGCCCTCCCCATCACAGTTCACACTAGTTCACAGTTGTCTAGCATGAGAAATTGGTGCAGTCCCTGATGTGGCAGAAAGTGGAACTCAGTAATGCACACAATGAAGACAGGCTGTGAAAAATAGATGAAGCTTCCTTGTCCACCCACAACTCATCTCCTACTTTGCAGCCTGCTTTAGAAAAGGCAAGCATTTTAAATCAATTCACAACATGGAGGTAGCCCTGATAGCACAACCACAGATACTAAAGAGGACCTGTGCAATTGCTTGAGAAAGTGGAAAGAATGATGTCAAAAGTGTGTTTGAAACAAGACCAAGAATTTTGAGAGACATTAATGGCAATGTATCTTTTACTGCAATAATTTTTTTTTACATGTACACTCAAAATGCCAATTTTTATCGCAATACCCACACACGCATTGCCCATCTCTAGAAACTCTTATACTCTCAACTTCTATAAGATCAACTCCCAAATGCCACACTGTGAATGAGATCATTTGTATTTCTCTGCCTGACTTACCTCACTTATAGTTATTTCCACAAAGAGTAAGACCACATTTTTTATGTCTGAATGGTATTCCAATATGCAAATATATACATTTTTCTTTATCCATTTGGCAGTTCATAAACATTTGTTTCCATTTCTTGCCTATTGGTTTTTTTAATTATTTTTATGGCTGGCTCAGCCTGCCCTAGAGATGGGGCTGGCGCAGCATGTGGTGCCGGGGATCAAACCGCAGTCCCTCCAGTTGCCTAAGCTTTCCTAAGCAGGCACTTTGGACCACTGAACCATCTCACTGGCCCCATTTCTTGCCTATTGTAAAAAATACTACAGTGAACATGATAGTGCAGATATCTCTTAGACATATGATTTCATTTTCTTTAGCTCTCTATCCAGTAGCAGGATTCTATCATATGGCAGCTCTATTTTTAATTTTTAAGGGAACTCATACTGTTTTTCATGATGGCTGAACTAATTTACTTTCCCACAACAGTGTATAAGAGCTCCCTTTTTTTCTACATCCTCATCAGCACAGGTTGTCTGTAGTCTTTTTTTTTTTTTTTTTTTTTTTTTTTTTTTTTTTTTTTTTTTTTTTTTTTTTTTTTTTTTTTTTTTTTTTTTTTTTTTTTTTTTTTTTTTTTTTTTTTTTTTTTTTTTTTTTTTTTTTTTTTATGGATTTTGTCTTTTCTGTTCCCTCAAGTCCTTCAGTTTATTTATTTATATTTATTTATTTATTTATTTGTTTATTTGTTTGTTTGTTTTCTTGTTGTGTTTGTTTGTTTCTTTATTTATTCATTTTGTGGCTGGCTCAGCCTGCCCTGGTGGTGGCGCTGGCGCAGCATGTGGTGCCGGGGATCGAACTGCAGTCCCCGCAGTTGCCTGAGCCCTCCTAAGCAGGCGCTTTAGACCACTAAACCATCTCGCCGGCCCTGTAGTCTTTTTTAATAACAGTTATTCTTACTGGAGTGAGGTGATCACCCATGGTAGTTTTAATTTGCATTTCCTTGATTAGTGATGTTGAGCATATTTTAAAACACCTCCTGGCCATTTGTGTTTCTTACTTTGAGGCATGTATATTTAGATCTACCACTCATTTTTAGTTGTGGTACTTGGGGATTTCACTGTTGAGTTTTGGGGATGTCTTATGTGCATCCTGAATACCAACCCTTTATCAGATATTGTATGTTAGTTTCCAAACATTTTCTCCCATTCTGTAGGTTGTCTCTGTCAATACAGAGACACTGTTACAATACAGAATATTGTTTCCTTTGCTGTGCAGAAGCACTTTAGTTGGGTGCAACTCCATTTGTCTTTGCTTTCAGCGTCTTATCAAAAAATCTCTGCCCATCCGAATGGTCTAAAGCATCTCTTGTATGTTTTCTTCTAACTTTAGATCTTATATTTCATAGCTTTAGATCTTATAGTTATCTCTAATCCATTGTTAATTGGCTTTTTTATCTAAAGAAACAAAGTAAGTATCTTATTTCATTCTTTTGTTTAGGAACATCCAATATTCCCAGTTTCATCTATTGAAAAAACTTTTTTGTCCAAAGATTTTTCTTAGCAACTTTGTTAGATGTCAGTTGGCTATAAATATGCGTCTTTGCTTCTAGGTGCTCTAGTATTTTCCATGGGTAACCATTTCATCTATTTTTATTCTAATATTATGCTGTTTTATCAGATGATGCTTCATAGTATTTCTCTGTGTGTGTGTGTGTGTGTGTGTGTGTGTGTGTGTGTGTGTGTGTGTTTGGCTGTATGTTTTGAAGTCAAATGGTATCATAGCACTTGCTTAGCTCAAGATTGTTTTGGCTATTTGAGGTTTTCTTGTTTATGTGGTTCCACATAAATTTTAGAGTTGTGTCTTCTATTTGTATGAGGAATGTCATTGATATTCTGATGGGGACCTCATTTCACATATAAATCTAGTATTTTCCTTCTAAACATGTATCATTATTATTTATATCTGATTGTTTCAAGACCAACAATATGCTGTATGCAAAAAAGAAATCAAGAAGTTAAGAGCAGTCAGAATAGTAGAGAATGAAACTGTAACTACTTTAAGAAATGATGCATGCAATCAATTTCAACAATACTACTGCATCAAAACTAATAGAGCCAAAGCTTATTTCCCCACAAGAACCTTGGAAAAATCTGAATGCTATCTCACTTTGGGAAACCGTTCCCACCCAATCACCCCAGTGATGGCAATAGTCACACCAAATCTGTCATGCTCAGAAATGAAAGACAAATATGGGAGACCTTCAAAAGCAATCAATCAAACATTTGGGAAAAATAAAAGAAATAAATGAATTGGTTCTGACCAACTTTAAAATGTTGAAGAATGGGCCGGTGAGATAGCTCAGTAGAATAATCACTTGCTTGGCAAGCGCAAGGCCCTGAGTTCAATCCCCGGTACCACAAAAACAAGTAAGTAAATAAATTAGGATAAAATAAAATAAAATGTTAAAGGATTAGACAAAGTTGAAAGTGAAATAAGAAAAATATAACACATACCGGAGAGGTTATATTGAGAGCATCTTAAGGTACAGAATATTTTTATAGCAATCTTATCTATGTTCTAAAGGGATAATGGCTTACTATCAATTTATAGACCTATTTCAATAAGTAAATAGATACCCATTTTATAGAAGAAAATCTGTGGCTTACAAAAGTGATGTTCTTTGCTCACAATCACATAAATCAGCAAATAGTGGAGCCAAGATTCCTGGCTTCAATATTTTTGACCACTAAATACCACTAAAAAGTGACAGAAGTGGACAATCAATGTTGAGGCATAAAACTATAGACATACATTCAAAGACATTTTAGCAGTTGAAGACCATTTTTCACAACTGCGAATAGTTTCCCACATCACAGAGCATCTGTAGAGTCATCCTTCCCTATAACAGCAGTAATTATAAAGTAATGAAAATTGATTGTTATGGTTTACACCTAAAATGTCCCCAAAAACAGTGTTTGGAAGGCAATCGGATCATAGGAGTGCTATACTCATTGGTGGATGAATCTACAGGTTAATTTGTCTGAATGTTCTCTTAGGCAATGGGTCTGCTTGGAAGGGGCAGGTCACTGGTGTGACCTGCAAGGGTGTATCTCCCTCCTGTGATCTTCTCTTTGTTCTCCACCTCCTGACCACCATGATAAAGAGCAGCTGTCCTCCACCATGTCCTTCCTGCCTTGGAGCCAGCCAACCATGGACTGGGAATGAGCAAAATAAATTCCTCCTTCTCTAAGTGGTAGGTGCCAGGGATTTTGTTCAAGTAATGAAAGCATGACTAAGACATTAACAGTGTAAGCAAATAAGCCCCTTGCTACATACTATTTCATTTCCTTCTCAAACGCATTGTACACCATTAGAGCAATTCTCACCCTCATTTTAAGGAAACTGGAACTTAGAAAAGTTAAAGCACCTTACCCACTGCTCAGTTTTCAGTTGTAACACAACAATTGAGACTTGACACTAACCTCATGCTTCACTTAGAGACCTCAAAGAATGAAATCTAAGGAGATGGGCAGTGGGGATAAACTGCCATAAAGTGAATCCTCATACTTCCTCCTCTGAGCTGGGCAACATTGGGCCAATTGCTAGACTTTCTACTAATACCTCAATTGCTTTATCTGTTCATAAGAACAATACTAATGGGCTTGTAAGATAGCTCAGCTGTCTAAGTGCCTGCCTGGCAAGCACAAAAACCTGAGTTTGATCCCCAGTACCACATACCATGACAACCCTGGAACCCCACGCATGCCACGCTGGTCACTGAAACCAGGCATGGTGGTGCACACCTATAATCCCAGTGCTGGTAAGGACAAGACAATAGGATCACTATGAGCAGGGGCTGTGTAGCAAGACTCTGTACCAAATAAGTAAATAAATAAATAAATAAATTTTTAAAGGGATGATACTAGTCCTTGTTCATGTTGTGTTTTCATGTGAATTAAATGAGTTAGACACAATGCCCTGAAAGCATGCCTGCACCTAATATAATATGCATTCACAAACAAGTGATGATGATGATGATTATGGCTGTCTTTGTTCTTCTTCTTCATGCTGTATGCAACCATCCAATACCACAAAATAATGAGAGCTTCAAAGATTTTCCTGAAGCATTACAAAAACTTCAATTTATTTTCAGTAAACTTAACAATAAAAAAAAAAGATTGCAGCATATTTTATAGAAGTTTCTACAAGAAAAAATAGTTTCTACAAAAAATATTTAGGTGCAGCTGAATGACATCTGCCTTAATTATTCTAAAGTCATTACAGGGAACAATGAAGTGAGATAAATAAGCTAGCATCGTGTGAGTGAGCAAGATTTGGCTCACAATAGTGAGGGCCATGCACCGAAACTTGATTACATTTTTCTAAAAGTTTGCAATTAATATGACTTCTTTTAAAAACCATAGCATCCAGTAGTGGAGCATCCAACTTCTTTTAGAGCTTATCATTGTAATTAAAGAAACCTTTCATGCTAATCTGAAAAATAAAACACTGTAGTTACCAAAGATTTCATCCACATTGAATTTAGATGCAAAAAGAAAGCACTGCTGTTATGTCTGGATTATTTCTAAACCATAGGGCAGTCTTATGCAAATTTCAAGCAAAACACTTTGAAGGTGGCAGCATTTTTAAAGAAATATCCTATCACCCTCTTACATAATTGCTCAATGAAAAACCTTTTCTCCAAAGGTAGATGCATATTAGAGACAAGATTTGCCTGAATCCACATTGGCCTAGTTTCTCAGCAGGACCATTTCCTCCTGTTCACATTGATCAGTGTTTTTTTAATTAACTGCTTGCCTGGCTTCAGCTGGCACTTGCATCTGCTGCATATTTTCTTTTTCTTGGTGAATAAATGTCAGACACATTTGTCTGTTTCACCACAATGGAAAACTAAGTCAGAACACACATATTTCCAGAAACATGTAGAGACCACGAGGAAATAGGACTGGAAATCAGTCCTATTGTCATTTAATGAGTAGGAAACACACATTTGCAAGAGACATATAGCAGAGGGCAAGAAAAACTAAAGAAACTTAATATTTACCCATTTTTGTTATATTTGAGCAGCAAAATAGTTTTTTAATTACTCTGTAGGGAAAAAAGTGGGGAAGACAAAAGCTATCAGAATCTGTTATGCATCTCCTTGTGAAAGTGTCTTTCATTTGATAACACAGAAAGTCAATACATGAAAAAGGTATGGGTGAACAAGGGTGTGCTCTGCCCTCACGTTGGGTGGCGCTATAGGCTTCTCATTCTGCAACTTCCCATCTACTGTTCTTTGCAATGAAAGGACAGTGTCTGAAGCTGTGGAGGCAGCTCAGCCATCTAAGTGCCTGCCTGGCAAATGCAAGTGTCCAGGTTTAATCTCCAGTATCATACGCTGTGCGGGCCCCACCCTGGGCTTGCTGAGTTGGCCACTGAGACTGCACATGGTGGTGTATGCCTGAGACCCTATACCAAATACATAATTTTTTTTAAATAATTTAAAAAACAGAAAGGACAGTGTAAAATCTTCACATGAGAGAACATACAAGGATTGAGATTTCTAATATAAGGAGATATCTACCACCTTGAAAGGCTCTTACATTCAATTGGTAAACTATACAGTAAGAAAAAAGAGGGCTGCCATGTGTCATGGCCATTGTTTCATGGATGAGACAATGTCAAACACCCACAACTCTTCAAGGAGGAGGGGTTTATTGGACTCATGGCTTCTGCAGTTGCAGTCTATGGTTGGCAGGCTTAAATACAGAAAGAGTATGGTGGAAGGGTGCTTACAATATGGCAGATAGAAAGGGGGAGGGAGACAGTGGGAAGGGAAGAGAGAGAGAAAGAAAGAAGGAGGGGGAGAGAGAGAGAGAGACAAAGACAGAAAGGGAGAGAGAAAGAAAGGGAGAGAGGGAGAGAAAAAAAAAGAGAAAAGGGGAGAGAAGAAGACAGACAGACAGACAGAGACTGGCAAGCAAGATATGTCCTTCCAGATCATGCTCCCACTCTTCTGAGAAGACCCCCCTCTTCAGGGCATGTTCAGCTATAATTCAGGAGTACATGAACCCCACTGATGGGCACAGCTTCTGCAGGATCCCATCACCTTCCAGAAGTGCAAGCTCTGAGCACAGGCACCTGTAGGGGGCTGTTCTTGATCTAAACCATAGTACACACAATGGGCAAAAAAATAGAAAAGAAAATAAAGCATAACCATAAATTTTATGACACATTAAGTGACGAGGAGCATCCATAAAATAATATTAATGGTTTTGTTCAACAAGGTTCAGCAAATAATTTGTGACTATGACATGTTTTGCTTTGTGCTGGATAAACAATAGAATATTTTTAGTAAATACGCAAAGTCATATTTTTCCCAGTTGCAAAATGCATAGGAGAATTTAATGACGAAGAGAAAGAAATTGATGTTATCTACAAAATGGATGCTGGACCTGGACAGGACCATGGCAGAAATTATGTCAGACAGAAAAACAAAAGAAACAGGGCAGTGTACCAGAGTGAGAGAGAAGAGAGCATGCCACAGGAGCAAGGAACAGGTCACATCAGCTTGTGCCCCATGCTCCTGGCTCATAAACACCAGGAAAAGTACTAGAGTCTCATAGAGTCATGTTTCAAGTACCAGCTCTAACACCTGTTGCATAATTAGAAACAAATCCTATAATAGCTGCATGCCTAACTGTGGTAACAGGACTGGGGTTGTAGCTCAATCACAGAGTACTTGCCTTCCTTGCATGCATGACACACCATAAAAAGAGAAAAATAAACAGGAAATTTTCCCAGAAGAACTGAAAACATCATATCATAGTGACATCTGTGCACTTGTATTTAGAGCAGCCCAATTTGTGATAGCCAAATCTTGGAAGCAACCAAAATGCCCATCATCTGAAGAATGGTTCAAAAAGATGTGGTGTTTTTATACAATGGAGTATTACTCAGCTATAAAGAACGATAAACTAGAAGACTTCATATAGAAGTGGATGTATCTTGAACATATACTCATAAGTGAAATAAACAAGACCTACATGTGTAAATATCATATAGTCTCCTTAGTTTAAGAACTCGAAAGAAGAAATAAAGATGAAGGACAGAACACAGCTGAATGGAAACCAAGGACTTAAGGGTTGAACAACAAAAAGACTACCAGCAGAAAAGATAAGAAACATGACAGGGGCAAAACTATGCACTTACATACACAGGATGAATTAGACAATGGTCCTAAGAATGTCCAACAGGTTTTTGGCACAGAGGATAGCAATGTGTAACACTAAAACTATGCTTGAAATGCCTGTCATTCTGGTCTTTTAGATGTGTGCTGCTTCTAAGGCAATTTCAATTATTGCTATACTCTCTATCAAGTAAATGGTTGTTTTACAAGAAAACAAAAAAGGGTATTAAAAGAGAATAAGAGATAAGGAAAAATACCATAAGATTGACCTGTTACAATTTGTATCTACTTAGATTTCTAAATATGTAAAAATGTGTAGCTGCTTTTATCACGTTCTATAGAGATTTGTTAGAATATCAATGATTGATGGAAAATACCAATCCCAAGTTACTTCTAAGATGTTTGATACTCAGAAAGACAGTGATGTTATGCTCAAATACCTGTTTTATAGAATAATAAAACAAAGCTTTTCTTCTGGTGGGTTAAGAATATAAGTTTACAAACCAAAAAATTAGAGAAAAAAGAAGGGCTACAAGGATAGCCAATATTTTGGCCCTACCCCTTCAAGCTCAGTGAGGACTCAGGTCATAAGAGAACCTGCACCGTAACATCCTATAACTCAGTGATGTCCCAAATCTTCTATTCAAGGAGATTATGAGGCTACAGAGGAAAGGGATCGATGAGGTGTAGTGTGCCTAAGGAGCGTCACCTAGAGAGAAAACATTCTCTCAGGCTTTCACGGAGAGCAAACTTGTCAAGCAATCACCATGACTCACCCATATGGCTGACACTGACAATAGTTCTACAAAGCACTGTACATGGTTTCAAGGTAAATCCTGAAGGAATTTGACTGACCTTGGGAGATACAAAAGTTACATGTTTTGCTATACAGGTCTTGCTTTAACTTGGCCTTAACCACCCAGCAGAAAAGTTTAACCACGAGACATAAAAAGTAAAGCTAGATTAGTATGCTGAGCTGTAAAAGGCTTGAATCAACAGCTTTTGACATTCCCAGTTCTGCCAATAACCCACTACTATTATGGAATATTGGGCTATGTATACAACTACTTTCTCTTAGTTCAATGAGAAGAAATATTTGTACCAATAGTGATTAGGAAAATTATCACGTCTGCATCTTGTACTCTGAATAAGTACAGCAAGACAACATGCATTACATTAATTATTGTGGCTCTACTACGAATGTGTTTTGAAACTGTCTGATTGTTATTTCTTATTAAAGGTTATAAAAAAATTTTAAAAGAAAAAAATGAACTGGCAATAACTTCTGTTGATTATTGTTAGACATTGGCACCACCTGCTGTGCCAGCCTCACCCTCAGAAATGCTGAGCTGGCCACTGAGACCAGGCCTGATGGCACATACTTGTAATCCCAGGGCTGGGGAGGCTAAAAACAAGAGGATCATTATGAGTCCAATCTGTATAGTGAGGCCCTGTATCAAATACACTTTAAAAAAAGATTGTTAGGGTTGGCCTGATAGCTCAGCAGACTAAAACACCTGCTTAGGCAGAGCGCAGCAGCCTAAGGCGGTTTGATTCCTGATGTGCTGTGTCGCACCCCACCCCATGGGGCTCCCTGAGAAGGCAATTGAAACTGGATGTGGTGGTGCTTGCCTATAATCCCAGCACTTGGGAGGCTGAAAACAGGAGAATCACTATGAGTTCTATCTACATAGTGAAACCCTATAGACTCTATAGATCCTGTCCTAAATACAAAATAAAATAAATAGCAAGCTAGTGTTAGAGTTGCAGTAGGTAATATATGTGAAAGATTCAAGCTTCTGCCCAGCACACAGTACAAACATACTAAATTAGAGAACAGCAGCAGAAAGGGGAGAATTGCTAGACCAGCAGACTAGGATTAAGTAACAATTTAATCTGTTTATTTAGAAAGAAGAGCTGAAAGAAAATATGTGAACATGTTCAACCCTTCCAGTAATCATGGAAATGTATATTATAATGAGATGTAGCTGTCCCATCAGAATGGGGAGGTAACTAAGAAAAAAAACTGAATACCATCCACTGTTTGTTAAGATGTAAGGAAATAAGAGTTTTCTTACATAATCAATAAGTATGTAGACTGACAAATTTTTAGGACAAACTGGCAGTCATGCAGATGCCTTTGACCCAGCAGTGATACCACAGAAATTCTAATTTACATCTACAGAAGTGTCGCTGCTACTTTAATCCAAACTACCATTATTGGCCTGGTCCCAACAGACCTCTGTACCCATTAAGCTCCCTGGAATAATAAACAGCTTCAATACTTTGGTGGCCTGCAATAACAACCCTCACTGCCTCTCATGAGATGGATGAGGAGAAGAACTGCTGCAGGCTTTGGCTCTTCTCCCCATGCCTTGCCCCTCCAGGGTCCAGCCTGGAAGAGAATTCCTTGTCTGCTGTTCTCCTAGAAGAGAAGAGAAGCAAGAGGCAAGCTGCACCACAGGGTCAGACTTAGGAGCCGTCACAGAACACAGCTGCGTACATGCCACGGAGCGAGCCAGTAACATGCACCCTGCTTGGCTAGCGGGAGCATGGAGGCATGGCTGGGCAATGCTCCCACAGGGTGGCTCTTCCACAGGACAGTCAGAGTGAGCCAGTGAAAACCAGAGTCTGTCACTCTTCTACTGAAAGCATTCCAACAGCTACCTGAAAACATTGAGAGAAAAGACACCCTTCAGCGTTGTCCAACAGGCTCTATCTGATTTGACTTCCTGCCCCATTTAATTCCCTCCCTGGTCACTTTCCCCTGCCTGGTTACTTTCACCTCCACTGACTTCTTGTGTGCCACAGGGTCTTTGCACATGCTAGACCCTCTCCCTGGAGTGCTCTACAGATAGATATACCTAACCTCCGGTTCAAATTTCTTTATGCTTTATGCAAATGATCACTTAAAAGAATATAATTGGTGGTTACATCGATCTATACATGTGATAAAATTGCACCAACCTGCACACACATTCAAGTAACTGTGCTTCACCATTGGTGAAATCTATCCAGGTGTGAGAGTGTACCTTTGCCATCCCAACACTGAAGGCTGAGGCAGAAAGATCACAAATTTGAGCCAGGCCTGGGCAACACAGCAATTTCTAGAAAGACCTTACCTCAAATCTCAAAATAAGAAACAGAAAAGACAAATCCTATGTGGTGGTATACACCTATAACCCTAGCATTTGGGAGGCTGAGGCAGAAGGCTCACTGTGAGTTCAAGTCCAGCCTAGGCTACATAGGAGAATCAAAGGCCAATCTGGACTACATAGTGAAACCTTGTTTTAAAAAAAAGAAATGGCTGGGGAAGCAGCTCATTGTGAAGGTCCTAGATTCTACTTTTAGTACTATAAATGAGACACTGGGGGGCATGGAGGGAGAGGGAGAGAGAGAAAGGACAGACAGAGACAGAGAGACAAAGACAGAGACAGAGACAGACACAGATGGGTGAAAGTCCTCTACTACGACAATATCAATTTCTTGGTCTTGTTACATACCGTAGCTATATAAGATATTACCATCAAGGGAGGTGGGTACATTGCATGTGCAACTCTGCTATTCAGTGATTTCTAATGAGTCTACAATTATTTCAGAATTTCTGTTTAATTTTAAATGGCACCCTTCCTGCCATCTAACCCTTTATTCTGCCCTGTTTGCACACAGTGAACTTTATCAAGCTATTTTGATATAGGCCACACATTCACTTTATTACTGCTTATTTCCACTGTGATGGCAGAGTTTGGTCTGTCTTGTTCACAGTTGATTTCTCAACACCAATAGAATGAGCAACACATAGTAGGTATTCGTTAAAGAGCCACTAAAGAAATTGAAAGTGTCCAATCCAGGCAAAAGCTATCTAGGATGATTGTATTAATTTCTATTGGTTTTTAAAGGGCACAGTTAATGCTTAGTATGTTTACTTTGACCAATTTCGCATGCTTACAGTTGGCAATCTGAGAAAGTACATTGAAGACAATAGTGTGAACCGTAACAACCACTGTTGAATTCCCATCATTTTGTTTTTTGAAATTCTGCATTGTTTCTAATGTTTTATCTATTTCTTTTTATTCTCTTTAAAATAAAAAATAATTTATGACAAAAACCTTTAACAAATTGTACTGCTATAAACTTAGATACACAGATATGATATTATGTTTTCAGTTCTTCTGGGAAAATTCCCAGTAGGAGTATAGCTGGATTTGACTGACCTTGGGGGTGTACAAAAGTTCTACGTTTTGTTACACAGGTCTTGCTTTAACTTGCCCTTAACCACCCAGGAGAAAAGTTTAACCACAAGGCATAAAACAAAGTTAAATTAGTATGCTGAGCTGTAAAAGTTGTAAACAACAGCTTCCATAATTGCCAGTTTTGCCAATAACCCACTGAGATTAAGGAACATTGGATTATGTGTACAACTACTTTCTCTTAATTCAATGAGGAGAAATTTTTTGTACCAATAATGATTAGAAAAATTATCAGATCTACACCTTGTGCTCTGTATAACTACTAGGAGGACAACAATATGCATTGTATCAAATACTGGAAATGTGCTACTAATGTATTTTGAAACTGTCACATTGTTATTTCTTATTAAATGCAATAAAAAAGTCATCATATGAAGAAAAAAAACCTTAAAGTGATCTATAAATAAGAAAATCTTATTCTATAAATAAGCAAATAACCAGATAAAGCAATATAAAACATAATACTATCATCTTGGTCACTTTTCCACCACCAGTACAAAATACTTAACACCCACACTGTAAGGAGAAGAGATTTCTTTGGCTCGTGGTTTCAGGCCATGGTTGGCTGGCTCCCAGGCACAGGGGAGGAGCGTGGCTGAGGACAGCTGTTTACCTATAGCAAGCAGGAAGTAGAGAGCAAGAGAGGAGCCAGGGCAAGTGGACCCCTTGTGCCTTCTAGGTCGTTCTCCCCACAAGCCACACCTAACTAGGACAGATGCACCTCCTTACACATGTGTTCAGCTATTGGACTTATCCACAGGTGAATCCACGGGGGAGACCAGAAGTCTCAGGACCCAGTCATCCTACGCAGGCATGAGAACTGGAGGAAACCCTTTAGATCTGAACTATGACTATGAAAAAAAATTGAATGTACTTTGTACAGGGTCTTGTCACACAGCTCAGACTCGTAGTTATCCTCCTGTTTTCAGCCTCCCCAGAGCTGGGACTACAGGTATGCACCACCACGTCCAGACTTGTCCCAGCTCAGCAGGCCTGGGGGCAGGGCCAGCATGTAGCTACACAATTTAAAGAATGAAGATCTCCCTGTCCTCATAGAGGAGAGTATTTTGAAGAGTATTAATGACAATGGGTCTTTTACTGCACTAATTTTTTTTAATTTAAAAATTCATTTTATTTTTTTATTTTAAGTAAGCTTATCTGTACAATTCAGAGATAAAGATCATATTCATTATAGGGAACTTGTACCTTTATGTGATACAATTTGACTCCTCTTTCTTTCCCAGTCCCCACCCCTCCATTCAGCCCCTACATGTCTCCCTGGTGTGAGAAGCTGACAGAGTAAATCATTTCATTTTTTATCACACTTTTCTTTCCAAAACACAATCCAGAATCCAAGAATAGATTATTTTAAATTGAATATGCTAATGATTATGGCTATTTAAGGATTAACTACATCTGCTTTACCTACAGTCACAGTAGAGTTTGCAAAGCCATGGAATCCACCCACCACTGCAGCCATGTGCCCCAGGGCCCAGGGTCCAGCACTCATAATTGCTTGAAAATCCTGCTATGGGCTCTGCTGCCCAGGGTGTGCTGGCAGGCAGGAGTCTAAGACCTACGCTTCTCCTTCTCGCTCTCACCTCTCCCCATGAGGGATTCTATACAGCTAGGGAAATTTGTCCCTAGTTCATGGAACTCTGCTAAAGACTCTTGCTACATGCTAGCTTCCAGGTAGCTGGTCAGGGGATTTCTTATTCTATTCAGGTCATAGTTTATCTTTCAGAAAATATTTCCACATCTCAGCATCAGTCTTGCATATTTCTCTGTTATGCTACTTTACTTCTTTACTTTGTAAGTTTATCGTCCATCTCATTTTTAAGTTTACTGCTTTTACTCTTTTTCTATGCCATTTTAAAAGAGTACATGTTTTTATGGTTAATCATTTTTGTTCCTTTTCTTATCAGCCTTTTTTCTCCTTTTTCTCTGTGAGGTTTACTGATATAGTTTTTTATATATCATGATGCATGGAAAAATATGAACTACAATGGTCTACATACATTTTGCATTACATACATTACTTCTTAAAGCCCCCAGCAAAATGAAAAATATAAATTTTAATATGTGAACATTCTTTGAATCAATCTGTAAAGTCAGAGAGGGGAGCTTTTTTTTATTATTATTACTGGCCTATCTAATCAAAATGTAACCTTGAGAAGGTTTTTTTAGCTATAATCCAGGCTGCTACGGTTATGATGGGTATATTATTTTTTTTCAAAGTTAAAAAAAGAAGACATTTGAAAATAGCATTG
>PVKN010020061.1:0-16097 GCA_004027915.1 Capromys pilorides
AGCCAAGGAATCTACATTTAGTTACTAGGTACTGTATAGTTTTAAGAATTATTGCTTTATCAGAGGTACAAAAGATTTATAATTGATATAATTAAACTGAATCATAACAATTGGTAGGTTCAATTCCCACAATTGGCAATTACGAATCAGATAATTATAGCCTACAGAAAAAGTTACCTGTAATTTTTAAGATTATGAAAAAAGATTATGAAGTTTTGTTCAACTGTATCAATTTATTCATATATGACTTTTAAATATTATTTGTGTTCTCCGCTACTAATACAGATTAGAAAATTTACCATGTGTACACACTGTGCTCTTTATAACTACTATGGGGACAACAAGATTCAATGTATCAATTATTATGAAGGTACTACTAGTATGTTTTGAAACTATCATATTGTTATTTCCTATTGAAAATTAAAAATAAAAAATTAAAAAAAAATAAAAAATTAAAAAAATTAAATAAAAATAAAAAAAAATTATTTGTGGCCTGCTCAGCCCGCCCTGGGGGCGGGGCTGGCATAGCATGTGGTACTGTGGACTGTGCACTTGCCTAAGCAGGTGCTTTAGGCAACTGAGCTATCTCATTGGCCCTTTATATATATATGAATTTTTAAAATACAATAAATTTAGAATGGGTTAATCTTGTCTAATGTAAGTAAATTGGTCTGTAGACTATGATTTCCCAAACTACAATGTACAGTATAGTAATTAGAATTATGTTTTTTATGGCTGTATTCTTAAAGCACTGATATAGGGTTTATAGGGTCTCACTAAGTAGATCAGATCTGTAGTGATTCTCCTGTTTTTAGCCTCCAAAGTGCTGGGATTACAGGCACATGTCACCATATCCAGTCTCAATCTGCTGAAACAGGTGCTTTAGTCAGCTGAGCTATCTTATCTGGCTGGTCCCTAAGACTTTGTTTCCAAAAAACTTTTTTTCTCCAGAATATCTATCAGAAATATTAATACTCTAGGCTGGGTGTGGTGGCACATGCCTGTAATCCCAGCACTTGAGAGGCTGAGGCAGGAGGACTGGTATGAGTTCGAGACCAGCCTTGGCCACAAAAGTGAGCTCAAGGCCAGCCTGCACTACATAGTGAGACCCTGTCTCAAAAAGACAGAAAAAAAAAAAAAATAATAATAATAATACTCTGTACAATAAATTTGTCTTAGTAGAGAAAGGAGAATAACTACAGAATAACAAATCCAGTACAATCCTAGCTTGATACTTATTCTATAAAGGTAAAACGTTTCTCTAATGGCAATTCATGAATTCTACAGGGGCAAACATAATTACCACAATTCTCTCTCAATAGCACTTTAAGACTGATAGGCCTAGGGCTGGTAAAAGAGCTCAGCGGACTAATGACTTACTTAGGCAAGTGCAGGGGCCAGGGATCAAACCCTGGCACCAATATGCTGAGCCGGCCCTGCCCCCACCCAAATGGGCATGGTGGCATATGCCTGTAATCCCAGCACTAGAAAGGCTGAAAAAGGAGGATCAATACAAATCCATGCTGCGCAGTAAGATCCTGCATACACACACACAGATTGACAGATCTAATGCCTCTACTTTAACCTTATAGATGAATGAAAGACCATCTGTTTTCCACCAAACTGGAAGTGAAATGCACTTTCAGGTCCCAGCAAATATCACAAAAAATATCCATTTTGCACCATTTCCCATCTACCCTAATGCAAACCACATAGCTTCCAAAGTATCTGATATAGTTAACTTTGCACTTCCCCCAACAATGTAACTGCTACATTTTGTTTCCCTAAAGGAATTTAAATACAAACTTAAAAAATAAATTCCTCAAATGCTGGTAAGAAAAGCCACTACGAGAAAGCAAAATGGCTATAGAATAAGTTTCATTTTAGATGCTACAGAGTGAAATTGTCTCCAAAAGTATCATTAAATGGGATTATTTTGATGTTTTTATACATTGGTAGAAACAGAGCTGTCAGAATAAAATATGGACAAGAGTTTGAGAAGAACATGGTATTTGTGTGAGATGAGTTCTACTATTTCTCATTAAGAGATTTACGTAACATGGAAACAGAAGACACCACCCTAATATCTGCACAGAACAGTAACACTTCAGATGCATAAGTGTTTATCATACCACACACACCTGGCAAGGATATCACACAGGAGGTTAGAAAAGTATTTGGCATGATGGAATTGTAACTTGGTGTCAGAGTGCATGCATGAGGTCCGAGACTGAAAGGAAAAAAGCAAAGAGAAGGAGAGAGAGGGAAACTGGTGCAGATCTGTAATCCTAATACTCTAGGAGGCTAACACAAGAGGCTTCCAAGTTTGAGAACAGCTTGAGGAACTCAGTGGCTTAGTGAAACCCTGTCTCAAAAAATTAATACAAAGGACTGATGTGCAGCTCAGTGAGAAGGCCCTAAATTCAATCCTCAATATTGCAAAATTGTTGGCAGATTACTAGAAACACCACTACAGTTACTGTAAGGTATCAAGTCGCCAAGAAAAGCTGAAGTCTGGAAAAAAGTATAATTTGCTTCACAAACTTGTTTAAACCAAATTGTACTTTTCAAAATTAAGCTGCAAAATTTACAGGACAGTGAATTAGGCTACACAGTTCAAAATCAATCATGAATATATAGTGAGATCCTGTTTCAACAAAGAAACAAATGGCTGATGAGGCAGATGGATTACAAATTCAACTGGGCAACCCACACTCAGCAAGACTCAAAGCGGGGAGGGTTGGACATGGACTCAAAGGGGAGAGGGTTGAAGATGTAGCTTACTGGCAGAGTGACCCTGGGTTTGATCTTCCTAGGTTTGAGCTTCACAAATGCTGGGGTTATAGGTGTACGTTACTACAATCCAACAAGTCCCTCACTGGTTTCTGTGACGATTTTGAGTGGAAAAATAACCATGCAAAACATCACTCAAGACCCTTACAACAGGAAAGAACAGTTTCTCAGTTGGCTTCTTTCTATTTCAATTTACTAAAAAAAAAAAACTAATACAACTTTCTTTTACGGAGTTAGAACAGCTTTCAACAAATCAGGTGTGGTGGTACACAATCTGTAATCCCGGTTCTTAGGAGGTTGAGGCAGGATTGTCACAAATTGAAGGCTAGCCTAGGCTACTTAGTGAGCTGAAGGCCAACCTAGATAACACAGCATGATCTTCGAAAACAAAAAACCCCACCCACAACAAAAAACAAAGCAAGACTAATTCCTATCATTTCTTATCATCTGGCGTCCACTACTTTTCCTCCAAGACCAAGATAATCCATTCCTATTTTCTATAAACACTTTTACATTTGCATGTCATCATCATCTTCCCTTGTCACTCATCTACATAAATGACTGTCCTTCATCTGGGAATAAAACATATTCCCTAATTAATCCTATCAAAGTGTTTGATGAGTTGATGATACTGTTGTTCATGGCCCATGAAAATTAATTCCCTATCTTTCATAGTGGTAAAGTAATGGCCACATATTCTTTTCAACTACATCACATTTCCTAGTTAAACGTGACATACTAGGATGAGAAGCCTATTTAGGCCAATGAATAGGATCCTGGTAAGTCACTCTTTTCTACTATACCTTATAATAATAAATTAGCACAAAAATCCTGACATGCATAAAAGGAATTTTAGGGCTGGCCAAATAGCCCAGCGGATTAAAGCTCCTGCTTAGGCAGCTGGGCCAGGAGCTTGATCCTGGGCCTGCTGTGACAGCCCCACCCCCAGGGCAATTGAGACTGGGTGTGGCACACACCTGTAATCCCAGTGCTTGGGAGCTGTAAACAGGAGGACCACTATAGTCTGATCTATGTAGTGAGACCCTACACTAAACATACAAAAGGAATTTTGACAGACATCAATTAGAACTGGTAATAAGGGGCTGGGGATATAGCTCAGTGGCATAGAGCCTGCTTGGTAAGGTCAAAGGTTATGAGTTCCATTTCCCGTATCAAAAGCAAAGCAAAATACCTGGCAGTAATAGAATGAAGGAAACAAAGGTGGTCACATAGTTCAAAACTAGTCTTCAAATTGAGTGTAGTGGCACACTCATAATTCCTGCAACTTTTTTTTTTTTAACAAGGTCTCACTATTTAGTCTAGGCTGACCTTGAACTCATGGAAATTCTCCTGCCTCAGCTTCTGAACTGCACTGCCAAAGGTATGTGCCATAACACCCAGTGTTTCCTGCTACAAGGCAAAAGGATCACAAGTCTGAGGTCAGCATGTGCAACTTAATAACACCCTGTCTTAAAATTTATTACTAAAATAAAAAAAAATTAAAGCAGTTAAAGACCATTTGCTTATGCAAGGGGTCCTGGGTTCAGCTCCCAACACTACAAAATAATAAACACAAACTACTCTTCACACATTCTTAAAAAGCAACTGAGGGCTATGAGAGAATAACAAATCAACAAAAAAGTCTATCCATTAACAGGACGTGCTAGCTTATGCTTCGGTGATCATGATCTCATATAATCACTAAGATTATCTTTACTAATCTGATTCCAGCAAACAAGAGAAGGGCTAGGGAGATAGTTCGGTGGAATAAGTGCTTGCCTGGCAAGCGCAAGGTCCTGAGTTCAATCCTTGGTACTGCAAAAAAAAAAAAAAAAAGTAATTTTTTTAAAAGGATACAGGGGCTGGCGAGATGGTTCAGTGGTCTAAAGCACCTGCTTAGGAAGGGCTCAGGTAACTGCAGGGACTGCAGTTCGATTCCCGGCACCACATGCTGCGCCAGCGCCACCACCAGGGCAGGCTGAGCCAGCCACAAAATAAATAAAGAAACAAACAAACAAACACAACAAGCAAACAAATAAATAAATAAATAAAATTAAAAAAATAAATAAATAAAAGGATACAGAAGTCCTTTTTTGGAGTCATGGACACAGCTCAGTGGCATAGTGCTTTCCTGGCAAGCATAGGTCCTGAGATAGATTGCTGGTACCCAAAACAAAACAAAACCTTCTTTGAAACTTTTCAGATCAACACATATCATATAGGCCAAAAATGATAAGGAATGAAATAAGCCTTATATTATCTCTTCTCTTCCCTTACATTCATTTATTTTTAACTGTATTTGGTTGGTATAGGGTCTCACTATGTAGCTTGGGCTCACAGTGATCCTCCTGTTTTCAGCCTTCCAAGCGCTTGATTACAGGCACCATGTGCCACCATGTGCAGTCTTTTTTTTTTTTTTTTTTTTTTTTTTTTTTTGTGGAACCAGGGACTGAGCCGGGAACCTTTTACTTGCCAGGCAGGCCCTTGTGCCCCTGATCTATTTCCTGGGTCCTCTTGTTTTGGTTTTTTGAGACAAGGTCTCACTATTGTAGCCCAGGCTGACTTCACACTCAGGTTGATATTCTTACCTCTACCAAGTGCTGGTTTGTAGGCATGGACTACCACACCCAGTTTCCTTAATCATTTAAAAGGAAACTTGAGCAGTGATCTCGTAGCCCTTAAAGGTATCTCATATGCACAAAAAACACTGAGGTTTATACCAAACTCACCCATCAAAAATTACAGAAATTCAAAGATTGCTGCTTAGCCTGGCATCGTGCTGTATGACCTTAAACTCAGCTATTCAGAAGACTGAAACAGAAGGACCTCAAATTCCAGGCCGGACTGGGCCACTTAATAAGACCCTATTTAAAGCCAGAAAGGGCTGAAGCTGTTGCTCAGTGGTGGAGTGTTTTTAGTTAGCATATAAAAATGTTCTGGGTTCAATCTCCAGCATTAAAGAAAAATAATTTTTAAAAATTTGCTGGCTTCTAAATATGTATATGTTACACACTAACTGTATTATAACAATTTTAAATTATCATATTGTAAGAACACATATTCATAATTTAACAACAACAACAACAAAATAACACACTCCCAATCAAAAGAGCAAAAGTAGAAACATACAACGAGCTATAAAACAAATGTAGTGATGCACACTTAGAATCCCAGCACTCCAAGAAGCTGATTACAAATCCAAGGCCAGCCTGAGCAATTTACTAAGACGTTATCTCAAAATAAGCAAGGGCTGGCCAGAGGGAGATAGCTCAGCGGACTGGACTAAGCACCTGCTTAGGTAAGCACAGGGACCAGGGATTGAACCCTGGTCCCATCCCCATGCTGTGCTGGCCATCCCCAGCCAGCTTCGCCCCCAGGGCACGCTGCATTGCTGATCAGGGAGGCTGAGGATCACTATGAGTCCAAGCTGTGCGGTGAGACCCTGTAACAAAGACGTAAAACAAAATAACATACAAATAAATAAATAAATAAATAAATAAAATTTTAAAAAAAACAAAGGCTAGTGATGTCGCTCAAAGCAAAGGCCCTGAAATCAATCCCCAGTACAAAGACATAACTGTAACCTTCTACCTACTCACTCACTAATACATCGTCTCATGTCCACTTAAACACAATGCTGCTTTATATACGAAACATACTTAAAAGCACACAATAGAAGAAAAAAATAAATTAACAATAAATCTAACAGCAAATTTTTTTAATTTTCAAATCATTTATTTACTTATTTGGTATACTCTCACTACACAGGTTGGACTCATAGTGATCCTCCTGTCTCAGCCTCCCCAGCACTAGGATTACAGCTCTGCAGTTTCAGGGCTAGCACAGCATGTGACATTTGCCAGGCAGGGGCATAGACCACTGAACTATCTCCCTAGCCTGAAGAGCAAAGTTTAAAATTCCCAACATCAGGAAGCGGAGGCAGGACAACTGTCATATATTTAAGACTAGTCTGGGCTACATAGTGACTTCAAGGCCAGTCTGAGACATATTACAAAACTACATCTCAAAAAACCATAAGTAAATAAATATAACGCTCCAAATAACCAAAGGAAGATATAATCATTCTAACTTGACCTCAAAATTGTAATGCTTGAAATACTTGGTTATTTAGAGCACTAATTTTTCCTTCCTTCCATGTGTTATTCGACTTTTGTATAGCTCTTGAAGCTGCAGCAGATGATGGGAAGAATAGAGCATTTTAGCATACAAAACAAAACACAAGAAGAAATAAAGATGGAGGCAATTCAAATGAACAGCTAATAGATACACCTGCTATGTTGTTTAGCTTTTGCTTCTCCTTAAAAGCAATCCTTCTCACTCATCCCATCCCCACAGTGATTCAGAATGATTAGAAATAGTGTGGCTTGTCCTTACGTCTCTAAAAGTATTTTAACAGATTATAGTTAATAAGTATAGAAGATATTTTTCTTCTAGTTACTTCCTTCTCAAGTATAGGACCTTTGAAAAAGAATAGAAGAGACCCAGAACAAACTGCTTTATCTCCAAGGAATTATGACTTCTGCTAGGAATACACAGTCTTCACACATAAGCTCTGTCATTTGCAGCAACGCAAATATGTGTGTGTGCTAACGCAGCAAAGAAAAACGCATGTGTCAAAAGGATATTTTTCTTTTCTTTCCTTCTTTGAACTGAGAACTGAACTATGGAACTCAAGCTTGCCAGGTAGACATGCCATTGAGCTTATACCCCCAGCACCCCCCCAAAAGGTATTTTTCTTGCTCTAAGTTTTCCCCTTCCCTTTACCTGTCAGACAAGCAAGCAAGCAAGCAAGCAAGCAAGCAAGCATGACGTAGACATCCTTATATAATAGCCTGTGATTTCCTAGACTGTGGGCCATTCCCTTTGTGTTCTGTATACACTTACACACAGGAGCGCGCGCACATTTTCACTGCTTTGCAGCCCTTGGCAAGATGCCAGCACTCAGTCAGCTGGTTGATTCCATTCACAGAGCAGGGTTGGAGCTGATGTGAAAAGGAGAGTACTAAGGGTGGGGAAGAGCTAGAACCATCATTGCTATAGACAAAAGAAATTTTTAAAAAGAGAGCAAGAGAGAGAGCCTTAGTAAAATAACTAAAAGATTGGAAGCAAGAAACTCTTACTATTACCACAAATGGATAAAAGCAGAGGGAAGAAAGATTTAAATGAAAGGAGCTTTGTATGACAATTATTCTGTAATATTTTAAAGCCCAAGGTGTTTATTTCAGTTTCATCCGAAACCTCAGGAGATCACTTTCTACAGTCAGAAAACTGCCATGAAGAGCTCAAAGCAACTGAGTTTCTGCTTCTAGATAAAAATGATGGGGAGAATAGTTAGAAGTACTTAATAGGTATATATTTTCCTGCTGCCTTATCTAGCTACTATAAAAACTGGAGATGAGAAAAAAGAAAACAAAAAATTTATAAAAAGGAGTAAGAGATGGATTCGGTTTGTTGGATTTTTTTGTTTTGTTGCTGGGTCTTTTTGTGGGGAAGGGAGCCTTTCTCTTTTCAATCATCTGTTTTTTTTTCATAAGAGAAGCTAAGCGTAGTAGCAAAGGGGTTATACACATGCCAGCCCCCTTCAGAGACCTGCACAAACCTGGTCTCCAAGCGGGCACTGCCTTGCCAATCACATGGCGTACTGTTATATTAAACAAAAGAAACAGGGGATGCTTATTTTACCCATGATGCCTAGCGGGGGAGGGAGGGAGGAGGAAAACCAGTTGCAGCCGGTTTATAACCTCAGGACATGGAATTATCTCTTAATTTTAAAAAGTCCTTCGTGGTAAAAAAAAAAAAAAAAGTCAGTTTCCCCACCCTAACTATCCCCCCATTATCCTGGCCTAGTGCCAAAGTTTGCCTTCATTCATGAGAGCTAGTTTCCTCTCAAATCATGATGCTTTAACTGTTTAGTTTCCAAAGCCAACATCCAAGTCAGACAGGAAATCACAGAATCAATACCCCAAATTACAACAAAACAAAGACATTGTGCCTACCGATCCACTTTTCTTCATCCCTTCTCATTAGTGCTATGGAACAGATACTAGTAAGACAGTAAGTGTATTTATTAAAGATTTTTTTCTCTGCAGTCCTACAGGTAGTATCTAATTTAGCCCAATCAATTGATGCCATTAAGATCAACTAACACAAATCATTGCAAAATAACCCCACAATATATATATATACATTCTTTTGCTTTTTGCTGTTGTTTTTCAGTTTTTAAAGTGTTGTGGGGAGGTGGCCAGCGAGATGGTTCAGGAGTTTAAAGTGCCTGCTTAGGACAGCTTAGGCAACCGCAGGGACCTTGGTTCCATCTCCAACACCACATGCTGTGCCAGCCCCATCCCCATGGCAAGTTAAGCCAGCCATTAAAAAAAAAAAAAAAAGTGTTATGGGGAGCCAGGTATGCTGATGCATGCCTGAAATCCAAACATTCAGGAGGCTGAGGCAGGAGGATCACTGTGAGTTTGAGACCAGCCTAGGCTACAAAGTGAAGTTGAGGCCAGTGACATTGTCCAATAAATAAATAAAATAAAAATTTTTTAAAAATGGGGCCAGGGAGATAGCTCAGGGGCACAAGCACCTGCCTGGCAAGTGCAAGGTCCTGAGTTTGATCTCCGGTCCCAGGAAAACAAAAATAAAAAAAGAACGAAAAGCAAGGAGGTGGTGCGGGGAATCAATCCCAGAGCTTTGTAAATGCTACATGCACACTCTACCACTGAGTATCTCTAGCCCCAATGTATACTCTAATAATGATTTAGGCTTGTGTGTTACTACTGGAGTTGACCTCAGGAACTTCCAGGCAGATGCTACAACTCTGAACTATATCCCCAGCCCAGACTTAGACCTTTTTTTAACACAATTTTTAAAAATCTTTAAACATAGACACAGCCATTATATAATTGCAATATTATGGCACTTTCTTGTATTACGGCTAGAATACGCTTGCTTCTGTATTCTAGCACCTCTTTACTTGACATAAATCATTGCTCACACACAACCTATGTTATTCTATAGGCAAATCCAGATAGGAGACAGATCTAAGTCTGGTTCTTTGATTAACTTTTTTTTTTCTGTTTCAAAGCAATTGTCTCCAATCCATAAGGAGCTTCCATTTTCCAAAAAATACTGTTAAGGACAGAAAGGCAAGGACAGTGGAACCTTTTTTGATTTTAGTTTTTGGGAACAGGATCTCACTATGTAGTTCAGGCTGGCCTTACTTTCACTAAGTGTAAGTAGGCCAAGCTCTTAGCAACCCTCCTGCCTCAGCCTTCCAAAGTGCTAAGGTTACAGGCACGCACCACCACACCCAGACTAGTGGAACTGTTTTAACCCGAGGATTTATTAAGGATCTCTGCTCTAGGATCTTTATCTTTGTACAAACACTAACAAAAAACTACTGGGAGAGGGAAGGAGGGAGATCTCACTTTTCAACAGGTGTATCCAACTGGTATGTACTAACCCAATACCTGTCTCATTTGAACCACTAAAACCAGTTAAAATATTTCCATTAAAATCTTTCATAAAGGCCGGGTGTGATGGCGCACACCTGTAATCCCAGCACTTGGGAGGCTGAGGCAGGAGGATCAGTGCAAGCTCAAGACCAGCCTGGGCTACAAAAGAGAGCTCAAGGTCAGCCTGAACTGCATAGTGAGATCCTGTCTCAAAAAGACAAAAAAAAAAAAAAAAGAATCTTTCATAAAGCCTTTATTTCGCCTAAATATCAAAACTTTAAAGAGTATAAAGAAATCATCTACAACTTAACTTAAAGACTAATTTGCAAACTAAAGTTTTTTGGGACAGTATTGCCAGGTATAGTGGCACACACCTGAAATCCCAGTCTTTGGGAGGCTGAGGCAAGAGGACTATGTCAAATTAAAGACCAGGCTGGGCTACATAGTAAGTTCAAAATCAGCCTGAACTATATACAAAGACGCTTGTCTCAAAAAAACAAAACAAAACCAAAAAAAAGAGAGTAGGCCATATAGCTCAGCTGTTTTGGCAGAGAGCAGCAGCTGGAGTTAGATACCCAGCATGCTGTGCCAGCCCTGCCCGCAGGGCACACTGAGACCACAATTGAGACTGGGCTGGGCATGGTGGCTCATGCCTATAATCCCAGCACTAGGGAGGCTGAAAACAGGAGGATCACTAGGAGTCTGACCTACATAGTGAGGCCCTGTAGACCTAAATTCATTAGAAAAGAAAAGAAAGAAAACAAAAACAACACTTTAATTTTCAGGAAACAAGGGGCTAGAGTACCTTCCTAGTAGTACAAGAACCTAGGTTTGATGAACACCAAGGAGATGGTAGGGAATGAAACTCACCCTGGAGACTAACAATCAGTTAAATCTGAAAATGGCCATTGTTCTGAGATATTAAAAGATTTACAAACTATAAAGGAAAATACTGCATCTACATTAAGCTAAGCCTCAACTGGCTGATACTGTACCATTTCAGTCACAGTAAACTGCACTTAACAAGAGCCCATTAGAAGTCTGAAGATTTGGGGCTGGGGAAATAGCTCAGTGGAATAAGTGCTTGCCTGGCAAGTGAAAGGTCCTAAGTTTGATCCCTGGTACCACCAAAAAAAATAAAAAAATAAAAAAAATAAATGGGGGGGGGGGGGCCCTGGCCAGATAGCTCAGTGATCTAAAGTGCCTGTTTAGACAACCACAGGGACCTCGGTTCGATCTCCAGCACCACATGCTGTGCCAGCCCCACTCCCAGGTCAGGCTGAGCCAGCCATAATATAAAGAAATAAAAAAAAAAGAAGTCTGCAGATGTAGGGCCAGGGAGATAGCTCAGTGGAATAAGTGCTTGCCTAACAGGTGTAAGGTCCTGAGTTTAATCCCTAGTACTGCAATAACTAAACAAATTAACAAAAAAGTCGGGCTGGGGAGATAGCTCCATGGACAAGTGCCTGCCTGGCAAGAGCAAGGTCATGAGTTTGAACCCCGCAAAAAAAAAAAAGTCTGCAGATGTAGGTACTGCTAATAACTTAAACAGATGTAGAAAGCATGATGCCAATAATAAATGGGGGGAAGGAAAATAGGTTATTTTTCTCTTCATATTTCTACAAGAAACCAACCATGAGGTTCAAACTGAAGCTTAACTAGAGTAGCTAGCTCCATACTGATGAGAGAACACCGTTTATTTTTGTGGGGTAAGAGTGTACCTGGAGTTGAGCCTGGGGACACTGTAACACTGAGTACACTTCCAGCACTTTTTTTTTTTTTTTTTATTTTGTAACAGGGTCTCAACTATGCATACAGCCCAAGCTGACCTTGAACTCAGGGTTCACCTACCTCAGCCTAACAAGGTTTGGAATTTTAAATGTGCACCACAGCACTAAGCAAAATTGCCTATTACTAACACCCATTCGGAGTAATTTAAATCTGTGGAATACATCTGCCTATACTTAAATATTGGGCAATATTATCACTTTAAGATAAATACAAAGGGGAAAAAAAAAAAAAAGAATAGTGAAGGGACTGGCAGATAGCTCCAAGGCACAAGTGCCTGCCTGGGAAGTGCAGGTCATAGGTTTGAATCCCGGTCCTGGAAAAAAAAAAAAAAAAAAAGATAAACACAAGGGCCAGTCAAATAGCTCAGCAGATTAAAGTGCCTGCAAGTAGGCACAGGGGCCAGGATTCTATCTAGGGCTTGCTGTGCCAGCCCCGCCCCCGAGGCACACTGAGACAGCAACTAAGACTGAGCATGGTGCGTGCCTGTAATCCCAGCTCTCAGGAGGCTGTAAACAGGTGGATCACCAGCAATTCAATCTAGTACTGAAACCCTGAATGCCCTATAGATTCTTTCCTAAAATACAAAAAAAGATAATAGTCACTCCTCCTACCTTTTTTTTTTTTTTTGGCAGTACTGGGGCTAGAACTTGGGAGCTTGCACTTGCAAGGCAAGCATTTATGCCATTAAGCTATTTCTCTAGCCCCCCTCCTAGTTTTGCTTTTGGAGATTTAAGAGTAAATGTTTGTAATTTTGAATTAAACAATGATTTCTTAGACATTAACATAAAAAAACAGACAAATTGGGAGCCAGGAAGATAGCTCAGTAGAATAAGCACTTGCTTGGCAAGCATAAGGTGCTGAGTTCAATCCCTGGTACCTCGAAAAAAAAGACAAATTGAAATTTATCAAAACTATAAAATGAGTGCTCGCTTCGGCAGCACATATACTAAAATTGGAATGATACAGAGAAGATTAGCATGGCCCCTGCGCAAGGATGACACGCAAATTCGTGAAGCGTTCTATATTTTTTTTTAACTCATGTGAATGAATGCTGAGGAAGATAAAAAAAAAAAAACTATAAAATGAAAAAAAATAAATAAAATAAGACTTCTGTTTCCTATAACACCAACAAAGAGAATAAGTAATGAAGTAATGGTAGACTGCTTGCTCAGCACATGCAAGGTCCTTAGTTTAATTTCTAGGAACACAAAAAGCTATGTTGTTTAGGGCCAAACACAGGTCAGTGGTAGAGCACCTATCCAGCATGAATAGGCCTGGGTTCAACCCTCAGCACTGGGATTAATATAAGAGACAATCCACGTCTCTTCCATGGACTGGAAAAAAATGTTTGAAAATTATGTATCTGTTGATGAACTGATATCTACATTGTAAGAACTACAGCACAACAAAAAAAGTGAAGCAACCTAATTTTTTTTAAAAGACAATTGCTATTTTATTTTTTTTAAAGTTATATTTTATTTTATTTTTTATTTTTTTTTTTTTTGTATTATGGCTGCTCAGCCTGCCCTGGGGGTGGGGCTGGCACAACATGTGGTGCCGGGAATCGAACTGCGGACCCTATGGTTGCCTAAGCTTGCCAAAGCAGGCACTTAGACCACTGCGCCATCTTGCCGGCCCTAAGCAATCTAATTTAAAAATGAGCAGGGGCTACATATATTTCAAAAGTTATTTGAGGGGCCGGCAAGATGGTTCAGTGGTCTAAAGCGCCTGCTTAGGAAAGCTCAGGCAACTGTAGGGACTGCGGTTTGATCCCCAGTACCACATGCTGCACCAGCCCCACCACCAGGGTAGGCTGAGCCAGCCATAAAATAAATAAACAAACAAACAAGCAAACAAATAAAAAAAAAAATAAAAATTTTTTTAAAAAAAGTTATTTGAGGGCTGGGGATACTCAGCGGAAAAACACAGCATATGCAAGACTTGTTCCTGCACGTGTGCACACACACACAAACACACACACCACACAAGAAACACCAAAAACATACAAGCCATTTAGAGGATGAAGTAGACAGAAAATATGAGCCCAACCTATGCAACATGGTGAGACCCTTTCTCAAAAAATAAAGGTCTGGGAACACGGCTTAATGGTACAGTTCTTGCCTACAGTGGCAAGGTTAAATCACCAGGACTACAAAAATAAATAAAAAATAAAAACAACCTGGCCGAGTGGAACATATCTGTAATCCTAGCTACTTGAAAAGGTGAGACAAGAAAAAAAGAAAGAAAGAAAGAAAGAGAGAGAGAGAGAGAGAGAAAAGGTGAGGCAGGAAGATCACAAATGTCTCAAAAAAAAAAAAAAAAGCTGGAGAAGTAGCTCAGTGCCCTTGGGTTGAATCTCTAGTGCTATGCTGCTCCACCCCCAAAAAAGAATTTCAATTGCACAACATTTATAGCCAGGGAAATGGTTCAGTGGCATAAGTACCTGCCTGGCAAGCGCAGTCATGAGTTCAATCCCCAATGCTAAAAAAATTTTTTTAAAAATTTCAACTTCTAGTGCTGTACCAAAAACAAGGTAGGAAGAGGAGTTAAAATGTACCTCAGTGGTAGTGTTCCTGGCTTCAATACCTGCTACCACATAAATGCATAAACAGGCGAATTATTTAGGTATTCCCCTAAAGAAGGTACATAAATGGCCAACAATATTAAAAGTTTCTCAGTGTCAGGGCTGGGAATGTTACTCACTACCAGTGACTAAACATGAGGCCTTGGGTACAATCACTAGCACCACAAAAACCCAAAACTGGAAGAAAAAACAAAACCCAACATTTTTAAAACAAATACTAGACAATAAAAGAGAAAGAGAGGAGACGGAGGGAATGTAAAAAGAGTTGACATGCTACTTGCATGTGTCAATTCCCTAGAATGAATGTAAACATTATGCACTGCAAATATGTACTACTAAAAATTTTTTAAAGCTCCCTCTCCCCAAAAAACTGTCATACCGACCAATATCTATTTTTGCTCTTTGGAAATCTTAAAAGTAAACTTTTATACTGACTGAAAGGGAAGTAACTGAACCCAGTAGATTTTCTATCACTTAACTGTATCTCTAACCCCTTCTTTTATTTTGAGAGAGGGTCTCACTGGATTGCCCAGGCTGGCTTCTAACTTTCAATCTTCCTGCTTTAGCTTCTCCAAGAGCTGGTATCTCATGTGTCAAATTATATATATCCTTGGACTCTGAGAGCAAGTGGGTCAAAATTACAACTATTGCTAATGTTGAAAAACAGCCATATTTTAATTAATTATGTCTTTTTGAGACAGGCTGGCTTTGAGCTCACTTCGTAGCCAGTGGTCTCAAATTTGCAACAATCCTGCCTCAGCTGATGTGTGCCACCATACCCAGCAAAAGCAACATTTTTTAACAAATCATTTATTTACTTATTTATTTGGTAGGTACAGGGTCTTGCTACACAGCTCAGATTCATAGAGATCCTCCTGTCTCAGCCTCCCCAGGGCTGGGATTATAGGCATGCACAACCACACCTGGTTTTGGTGGCCAGCACAATGCACCAGGGTTCCAGGACCAGTACCGCATGCGGTACCAGGAATCAAACCCAGGTCCTTGCCCTTACCAGGCAGGCGCTTGGACTGCTAAGCTATCTCCTCAGCCTGTTATAAGCCTTATTTTAGAAAGTCAGCTTTATGCTGAAATATGACTAAGAGTTTAGCCTACACAAATTAGTCTGTATAAAATTCACAAGTTATGGGCTAGGGAGACAGCTCACTGGCATAAGCACCTGTCTGGCAAATGCAAAGTCCTGAGTTTGACCCCTGGTACAAAAAAAAGTAACAATAATAATATATATATTTTTTCACAAGTTATTCACAGCACCCTTCAAAAACCAGCCAAAACTTTACCTATTAGTCTTCTATTATCTTCCTATAGTCTTATTTGTTTTGAGTAGCCAAGTACATTTGAAGAAATTTAGCTCATAGTATATTAAAATTACTATTATATCATAAATCAGAACACAAAACAGCAAAAAAAATTTTAGCAAAATTCCTTATAGGCAA
>PVKN010020062.1:0-16097 GCA_004027915.1 Capromys pilorides
AGCCGAGATCCTACTGCAGTGGAGAGAGCATACACCTGTCTGAGTGCGGCACTAACTCAGACCTGGCTCCACGTTGCTGCTGCCCTAGCTTCCCACCAGCTCCATTTTCTTCTTCCCTAGCAAAGCTCCACCTCCTGTGCAGCCATGACAGTGATGTCCTGAGGAGGAGCCAGACCCCTTGGCTCCCTCAGCTCCCTCAGGACTTCTTGACCATCTATCCTGGAGCATCAGCCCAGGGTTATAGCTTCTGCAGAAGACTCTAGAAGCAGCATTAGGATCAGCACCAGGCTGCTAGCTGGGTCCAGGGCACATCAGCATAAGCTGCTAGGAGCAGGGAGGTCCCTGGCAATGTTCCACACCCACATCCTCCTCCTTCCAAGAATTCTGGGAAACAGCAGAAAGGATGCTTTTGGCAGTGAGCAGCTCAATCCTCTTCTAGAAGGGTCTTTGGCCTGAAAGAGTCCCAAAGCTGCAGCAAAATAGGAGAGAACCCAGATACAGACAAAATATCCATATTTGCAGCTCCAAAAACAACAACAACAAAAAAAAGCTTGTCCAGGAGAGAAAAATTGAGAAAAGGTCAGAGTCCTAGAGACCAGACACTAAATGCTTTACAAAGTACAATGACCAGATAAAGTGGTGCAAATGATAAAACTGAGGAAGAGTGGCCAGTGGACTATGATCTCCTGGTGCACTGGGCCAGAGAGTGAAATGTGGACTCACTGATGAGTGGCTGCGGTGCCCAGGCAGCAGCCAATCTGAGCCCACTGCCAGAGCCGCAGGCGCTTCTGCTTGGTCACGCTCCATGGCGGTCTCCAGGTCATGTCAAACACTACATTAATGTCTCCCTGGTGCCCCTAGTGCAGAGGCCACCCCCCAGCAACTCCCAAGTCTCACTAAAGCCCACAGTCTATTGATTGCACACCACTGTTTAAGCATTTGCTTGGAATACCAGCATTTTAAAATGAGGATATTTCAAAAGGAAAAGAGAGATCTCAGGTTTTCCTTGAAGAAAAAAAAAAAAAAAAAAAAGATTCTGACAACTCTAGGCTCAAGTCTAACTGCCTGGACCCTTAGATAAGGCGTATACTTGTCAGCTGTCCCCAGTCCCCAAAGAGCACAACAGGAACACAAAAAACCTTGCCTTTCCCTAAAAGCTTTTCCCAAAATTCCCCTCTCCTCTCTCAGAAGAATCATTCCTCTAAATGTTTGCCTTCTTACACCCGCAGGTTAGCTTCCCATTCTCTCCCCAAAGGCCCATGGATTGCCACCTCCACCTCCAAGAGTCACCTCCTTTCATAAGGCAGACAGTACCAGAGCCTTAGAGACCACGTAGAATACATTTTCAACAGAAGCAATACCTGCATTCCAGAGAAAACCGGAACACAGTCCCACCCCAGCCCAAGGCCAAAGGCAACCACGTGGCAAAAATGAAGGCAAAATTTGTGTACCCATTCCACAGACAGTGGCTCCCGAGGCCACAGTTCCATTTTCCTTCTTCAATTCCAGGGTAGAGGGAGATAAGTGTCTTCCAGATGTTAGGCGTCGAAAGCAGGGAAGAAAAGTTCTGATTGGCTGACTGAGGAACTGGGATTCTGGGTAGAGCTTCACAAAAGGATAATGTATCTTTAAGCCCAGGTGCCCTTCAGGGGATGTATTGGATAAATGTCTTCTGAAAAGCCTGTAAATATTCCATCGCCTCACTGTCATTACTACCATGAAATGATAATGAAGCATGAAAGAAATATAATTCCATATTCAGATGACAGCATTAGTCTCCATAAGCAAACTGAAATATTTATTAGTAAAATGTTCAGTATCTATGCCTGTAATCTAAAAAAAGGACAAAAATGTTTTATAATAAAAAAGAGATTGAATGCAGAGGTAAAATCTGGTTGGCTGATTTTATTGCTTATTATTAAATCCTGGCAAAACAATTATTTTTTTCTTTTCATTAGTACGACACCCAAATTAAAACTATGCCCTCCGGCTGCAAGGTTTACAGTAGTGATTAAAAACAAGAAATTGTGATGCATGGGGCTTTGACAATGGCATAATCAAATTCATTCATATTGTTCAATCTTTCACTGACAAATATTTTTACAGTAAAATATACCAAACAAAGAATCACATACAACAACTATCAATACAGAGAAATTAAGAAACCTTGTTATTATTTAAAAAGTGAACTGATACAATGTTACCATAATCTTGAATGCAAACATCAGAGTGTAGTTAATTAGGGTAATTATTGCCTAAATTGTGCTTAATTGTCTTATACTGAATAGGAGCGTGGATGAAGCTTTTTGAGCTTTCTACAATACCTAAGTGCCACCAAACTCTTTAGGTATAATTTAATAAGTTTTGATGGTATTTCCTATATGTCAGAAAACATATCTGAATACAAGCTAAGAGATAAACAGGAGCCATAGGCCCTGACCTCTGTTTCACCTTATTGAAAAAGAGGCGTAAGAGACTCATTTAGTATACAAGCGTCACCGTCACTGAGTGCATTCCTTAAAGGAAAGAGGAAAGAGGCAGGGGAAAACAGGGTCTTTGAAGTGAATGAAAAATTAGAAATTCAAGTGACCACGATCAATTCTGAAACACTGCACAAAATTAATTACAGTTTTGCATCAGAAGCAAGAATGTAGATTTCAGACAGTCGGTGTCATTTATCTTGAACCGCACAATATACAAGGCGATTAAAAAGCCAAATCTGTCCCCACCCCCCAAGTCTAAGGCCTCTCAGAGGCTGTGAAGTACAAATGATTAACTCCAAATTATGCAGGGGACCGTGCAGCCGCTTCAGCTTGAATGGAGTGTGTGGAGTCACAGGAGCGGGAGAGGGACAGATTTGTGGCTCTTTATCAAAATCCAGTCCGGCCACCTCTGCCAGAATCCAGATAAATTGCACCGCACTCTAACGGTGCTGCAGAAAGCTGGCTCGGCAGAAGCAGAGTCTCTAATTTCTATGGTTTTAATTGCTTGCCTTATATTTGCATTTTTATACTATTAGCTTAAAGGATTTCCTCGATTCTGTGGGCTACTCAGACCCAGTGGCTTCCCATTTCTCACAGATACAGGAACTCGTGGAACATGGGGCAAAATCTGGCTTCCTAACCACTGTCAGCAGGCAAGCCGGGTGCTTCACATATGCATCGGCTAGGGAGCTGCCCTCAGGCTCTCTGGCCCTGAGACCACCACCCAAGAAGCCATCAGCATGCAGGGGGCATGGAGACTCCCATGCCTTTGTCCCCAGAAGAGACCCAATGAGCAGAGACTCCCCTCAGAAGCCCTCTTGCATCCCCCCTTTCATCTGGGGCCATGCTCTCATTAGCCCCCCTTTTAAAAAGGCAGGATGTGCATGTGTTCAAAATACATCTTACTCTGTTGTCAAAACTGAATATTAGAAAGGCTGACAGATTTTCCCGGACTCCAAGAAGCCACACATCGTGCAGCACACACACACACACACACACACACACACACACATACACACAGATGCACACACACTCACAGAGGCTGGGTGCTTGCTTCATTTAACCCTGCATTCATAACCGATTTATTAACAGGAGATTGCCAAGTGAAAACCTGTCATTTTAAGATCTGTAAATGGAGCCTCACCTGACAAAGCCTTAGGTTTTAAGCAACTGGCTTCAGGTCTCTCTGGGAAAGCCAGGCTGCCCTCTCCAGCTGCACTTTAATAAACCCGGCCTGCCTGTGCCCATGTTTGCTAGCCTGGCACCTGCCTCATGCCCTCCGCTGCCCCTTTAGGATTTCTTAAATATGCCCATACCACCAATCACAGAAGCTGCTCCTGGACACACCTCTTCCCCTAAGTGAGCCTCTCACCCCACCAGTCTGAAATGCTACTGGATCCAAGGAGGTCATATTTGAGAGCAGAGAGCTTCAGGTGTGAGAAAAGCCTTCGCCTGTATCTCTCTCTGTTTCTTGGAAATGAAAAAGCTCTCCCTCTTTTAGAGAAAAGCCAACAATGTGAACAACAGTGGCAACAGCCACTGCCTCCACCTCAGCTTGCTGTCAGGACTTTAGGGCTTGGGAGAGACTTCGGCTGGCCTTGAGCACACGATTCCTCTAAGAGCATCAATGGTACCTCCACTCAATCACGCTGCGGTGACTGGGAGCCAATCCCTGCAGGCAGATATTCTAAATTGTCAGTGGGAGTTGGAAGCTCAGATTCTTTCAGAAACTTCCTTTTTTGAATGCTGAATAAATTGTAAAAAAAAGAACGCTATGCTGGCCAAATACAACGGAGCGCTTCTGACAGCCAAATGCAGCAGCCGAGACCAGAGCCGCCTATTTTGTGGCCTCAAATCCATCCACATCGGCTTGGCTGTGGGCATCAGCACTGTGTAGTGGTGGCAAAGGAGACACATAGGAGCACCAAGGGCGAAAAGCAAGCAGGATACTGTACCAACTGCTCCTGAGTTCCCCCTCTGCCTTGGTTACTTTTCTCTCATTGCTGGGACAAAACACCCAGCACCCAAAATGAAGGAAGGAAAGATATATTTAGCTCACAGTTAGTGGAAGTTTCAGTCCATGCTCAGCTGGCTCCAAGGCAGTGGCACATGGCAGAGAGCAGCCATTCATGGTGGCAGAAAAACAGCAAAGAGCAAAGGGAGGAGCAGCAGCTGCAGCAGCTAGCAAGCCTCTCTCCATTCCTTATATTGTATGCAGACTACCAGCCCCAGGGTGGGTATAGCACTCACACCCATAATCCCAGCATTGGATCATGAATTAAACTCTAGAAGAAGCCTGCCCAATGACTATATGAGGCTTTAGGGCATCAACTAGACACAAACCATACCACCCTGCCCTCACACTGACCTCTCCCCAACTTGTTGCATTGGAGTCAAATCACCATGTAAACCCCACAGATTAGCCTCTCTTTTTAAGAATCATATGGCCATTATGATCACTGCTCATTGACAAGTATCGGCTCCAATCACAAAAGTTCCACACTGGGAAGAAATTCAATAATGTCCCTTTGAAATGAAATTCAGTCCATAATAGTTCTGCAATACGTTTCCTGGGTCCTGGGGAGGGGAATGGATCAAAGAAATTAAGAATATATGGCTCTTACTCCCAAGGGACTTCTCATCTATTTGCAGTGCAGAACTGATAGTGGATAAAGTTGCAGGAAAGACCAGGCATCTTAAAGGTCAAGTCCCACAGGGTGAAGCCAAAGTTCTCACTCAGCTTTTCTTCTCTAGCCTTGGGAAAAAATTCCCTGGCAGCTCACATCAGAATTAAAGCGTGAGATTACTTTTAATCCATAGGTAATTTAGAATAAACATCCACCTCCCTAAAAACTGAGAGAAGGCCAAGATGAGTGCTCTGGCCTCCATATTGCAAGGAAAGTGAAGGAACCCAGGAGGATCCATGTGGACCATGGATGAGTCCACCACTGAGGTCCCTGTGCCTATAAAATGAGATGGTATTTGACAAAGGGTCTTAGACGTAGGCATCTTTCTTTCAGGGTTGGCTCCATCAAAAGAATTCTGTTCCTTAAACTCGAAGGTTTAAAGAAGTGGGGGAGAAGAAGAAGGGTTTGGCTTTCAGAACTCTATGAATCAGAGAGCTCTGCTTTTCACATTTTAGGAAATTCTTTTTTTAACTTGTTTGAGTGAGTTCAGGCAGTGTTTATCAATAAGATTATCATTCTGCATATTATGATTTAAGCTGCAAGAGTTCATTATGTGTTATTAACAGGATATTTATCTTGTCATTGATTACAGGGAATTGGAAACACTGACAGTATTGTTAATATTTCTGAATTATCACACCTAATGGTCCAGTATGCCACAAATTACCTTGAATAACAATTTTTTTTCTGCCACAGAAGAGACCAGCACTCTGCCCACCCTCTTAAACAACACCATTAGTTGCTTTCACTATCAGGATGTTGCCCTATAATGAGAAAACAAAGCATGAGAGAACTGAAGTGATTTCCAAAAAATTCTCAGTAAGTTGAGACTAACTTGAGGCTACACTACCCATCTAAGAGCTCGCTCTCTGCTCTTAAAGAGTAGAATAACACTAGTGTTTTCAGTACTTGGATATCTCCAAATTCTTGGACCTTGGGCAAAGTCACCCACCCTCATGCCTGAGGGCAAAGTCTACCAGTCAAAGACTCCTGAGTTCCTCCTGAGGGTCACCCTACTCAACAGGGATGTGTCACAAATCGGAGATGTATCACATCATCCACCAGGGTTAGGTAGGAAGCATGAACACTGCAAAAGACTCTCAGGGACTTTAGAAAATTTTGAGTGAAACGAATCTCAAATTACAGGATCCTTTTCCAGAGTACTACTCTTTAGAAGGTGAATATATGGCTATCTACTGAAAATTCCAAAGAAAAGAAGACCCTGCGTGAATCAAAAGGTAATCCCCAGAGATATAGCTTACAGGACATTTTCCATTAGTTTGGTACTTGCCAATGTACCTCAGAGAGACTCTGATAGATGATCATAAATAGGGTGATTTTCATTTCAAATTAGCTGCTGGATAGCTCACAGTACAGAGCTCAGAGAATAACTGTATCCAAACTGAATGCATCACATTATTAAATAAGAGCTGAATAAGTTTCATTAGAATAGACAGTGATCTGAGGGTCATGGCAGCCTCTCCTGATGACATAAGGACTGAGAGGCATTGTGGTGAGGCAGAAAGAAAATTAACCCTAGAATCAGGTGCTCCCACTCTGTGACACTGGACAAAAAGCCTCCTTAGGCCTCAATCTTCCCAGCCATAAAATGGGGACAAAGTAATCCCCTATCTTTCCTATAAAGTTAGTTTGGAAGCATAAAAGAGAGAAGACAGGGAACAATATTTGGAAATCCTGAGGCATGGCATGCACTGAGGGTCACTGCTGAGACACTGGCCCTTCACTGGCCCTTCAGACCAGTGTATATATGGTCTCTGTCCCTTTTGACATGACTAGCTACACTTGTTTTGAGAAGAAAATTGAGAATCCTTCCAACAATGAATTTTCCCTGTGTTGTGTCTTTCCTTTAAAATGAGAGTTTTCCAAATAATGTTTCAATAATAATGATAATAATAATAATAATAATAATAATAATAATAATAGTAATAATAATTACATTTGCTGCCATTAGAGAGCGCATCCTAACCCTGCACATGCAGAGATCAGTTCTGCAAGGCAGGGTTAGTAAAGGGTCACACCCAGGATCTACCAGTGACTGAAGCTGAGAAGGGATGGCACCATTGTCCACTGTCTGCCCCTTCCCCTGCCCCAACCTGGAGGATGACAGCCCCTCAGAGGAGAGTCCGGGGGTCCCGGCCACTTCTGGGTAATCCTGAACATGTGAATGATGTGACCTAGGCTGCCAGGGACCACCCATGTGCTGCCACCTGATGCAGACGCAGAGTGTCCCCAGCAGAAACTGGACAGCTGGCCCAAGCAACAGACTTGGCCAGCAACCACCTAATGGGGACTCCTGTAGTCCACTAAGCTTGAACTTTGAGGTGGCTCAGAGTGCAGAAACTGCTGAAACTTCAGTAAAACAAGCTCCTTGTACAGATGAGACGAGAGATGCCTAGAAAGGGAAGGCATGCTGGGCTCAAACTACAACTCTTTTACCTGCAACCTTCTGACCAAGGGACCAGGAGACTAAGGACTCACCCTCCCTCCTCTCCTCTCTGCAGCTCTACAGAACCACCCCTCTCTGGGGCTTCAGAGCCAAGGTTGCCAATGTAAATCTGATCCTGCTTCTGCCCTCCCAAGAGCCCTGTGTGGCTCCCTGGGGACCTGAGGAATTGTCCTCTTCATCTGACAGCCCTGGGCTGGACTCCATCCATGCCCTTCCACAGGGATTCTCCAGCAGTCCCCAGCAGGAATCCTCAGCCACTCTCAGCTGGCTCCCTGAGGACATGAGCCTTGGGGCCCAAGCCAGCTGTTTCCATCCTCAGCTGGCAGCTTCCTTTTCTTGGGCCAAGATATTTGTCTCCAGCTGTCCCCATCCAGTGACCTCGCTGCTTCCTTACTCAGCATCTGCTTGAGCCTGGGGCGTAGCCCCTGATTTCTGGGTTCTGTCATTCACCTTAGAGCACCCCAGAGAGCTGGTGTGGGCCTTGGCCAACATTCTGCAGCCACTCCTGGCATCCCACACTCACATTGGCAGGTATAACAGGAGAAGGCTGCAGAATGAATGGCAAAACGGGAGCCGTGCTGGGTTCAAGCTATGACTCTTTTGCCTGTCACCTTCTGACCAAGGAACAAGGGGTCTGAGGACTGACCTAAGCCACAGAGGCACTGACTGTGAAAGCCAAGCAACCACAGGTTCATCCTCTCCACAGCTCACGTGACCAGGTGTCCCTTCCTGCATCCACTGCACCTTTCTCTAGACAGCAATGATGCCAGCCATAGCGCATCCCACCCTGACCCTCGAGCCATCACTGCTACCTCCCCCACGCCCCATGCACATGGTTCCCTCTCTCTCTCTCTCTCTCTCTCTCTCTCTCTCCCCCCCCCCACCTCCATTCCCCTTCCCGTCTCAGGGAGCATGACTGCTACCTACCAAGGTGCAGGAGCTATCACCCTGAGCAAGGAGGCTGGGGAAATAAGAGCTCCTGTCAACTCAGCCCCTCTACAGACTTCAGTGATCTTGAAAACCATATCCCTGCTGCAGATATGATGTCATATGCCTGTAATCCAGCACACTGGGAGTCTGAAGCAGGAAAGGAAGGTCACAAATTCAACTCTAACCGAGCAGCTTAGCAACTCAGGGAGACCCTGTCTCAGAATAGAAATTTAATTCAGGGACAGAATATATATATGGAACATATATAATCCTAACAAAATTGTAATAAAGCCAGCCTAGATGCAGCCTACCATTCTGACTGGATCAGATGATGACGCACACTAGGAAAAGGGGTCAAAAGTGGGTGCCATTCACCCTGCCTATGGTATCTGTCAGTGCTCTACATCCTGCCCTTCTACTGCCTGCTTTGTGCTATAACAAGAAATATGAGGAGCTGCTTTTTTTAAAATGAAAATGCGCTTGTCTGCCCAATAAAAAGCATTCCTGTATGTAATCCCAGTAATAGATTTTTTAATCCTCTGTGCTGACACACTGTTATGTGTTCACGGTTATTATCTGTCCACTTCCCAACCTTAAGAGGTTAGATTGTTTAAAGATTTGTTAGCTATGAACTGCTTAAAGAAGGCCAAGTATAAACTCCCAGCTAATTGAAAAATAGCATTTTATCAGATTCTGCTCTGATATTATATTGTAATGGTTGTACTTAGGGTACTCTCAATACTTCAATAAGTGGGGAAATTAAAAAAATCACATCTTCAGGGCTTCGCAGAAAATGTGACTGTTACCAATTTATACTGCTTTTTTAACCATTATTTTCTTATATTTCCCACAATGCCTCAGATCAGAAGCAAACAGAAACTGAGTGATTACCCCAAAGTGTGCTAGATGAACTGGAAAAAGTCTATTCAAACAAAGCTCATTAGTTCTGATACCTCCAGGGCTATGACAAATTAAGCTGCTGGTGTGTGTGCTTGCAGACAAAAGGGGGATGCCGAAAACTAGGGCTGAGCTAGGCACTGTGTCAATAAATTCCCCTGAAAAAGGTAAAAATTACAATTGGAGCTAAAATGGAAACCCTTTAAGGAGCATGTACAAAATAGATCATCCCTTCTTTCTTAAGTACATTTGTGAACCGGCCGGTGATGAATTATTGCAGCGGGAAGTGGCCACTCCAGAGGGGCGAGCTGGCCAGGTGTGCATAGAAGGCGCTGCTGCATCCAGCAGAGACTTGGCCCTGCCCAGACAGAAGCGTTTCCCACGCCAGCAGGCCGCACATGCACTTCCAGAGCCCAAAGTCCTGGGCTCCAAAGCTGCCGCTCCTGTCCCGGTGAAAGGATGTGTTATTCCCAAAGCTAGACCAGCAGTCTCGTGGCTTTGAAGAGCTCTAAGGTTTCAGTGTAGCTCTGTGGTCCCAACTGAAAGAGTACTGAACATTATCGCCAAGGTTTTCTTTTTCCTGATTTATGAATCTTCTATTGTTGTTGTTGGGTTTCTTTTTTAATCTTTTATTTATTTATGTATTTGGTACAGGGTCTGCCCATGCAGCTTGGACTTGTAGGGATCCTCCTGTCTCAGCCTCCTCCTCAGTGCTGGGATTACAGGTGTGCACCACCATGCCCGGTTTCAGTGGCCTGCACTGCATGGGTGCCGGCCCACCATGTGGTACCAGGAATGAACCTAGGTCCTTACATTTGCCAGGCAGGCAGATGCTTAGGCCGCTGAACTATCTCCCCAGCCCTGTAAATCAATTTTGAAAAAAGCTTCGAAAATTCTCAAATGTAGTCAGCAATTAGACACCTGGGCTTTCATTCATATTTGTTGAACAAATAAAGGAAGGTGAATGAATGAGGTATTTTGGTAAGGTCATGTGACGAAAGGGTGAGCTTAGACTCTCAAGAAAGCTCTTGGATTTTTCTAGAATATACTGTGGCCACATATTCCTACCTGGCAAAGGAGTTTGTGGATCCCTCACAATGCTTTTTGACCTCAATGGCAGAATTTCTGTGCCACAGAGAGTTATACCTCAGGAACTTTCAAACTGTCGAAGTGTGGAAGACCCTGAGATCCCGGTCCCAAGAAAAACATGGACCAAGTTGGATCCAGGCATATTTCCCTTTGCTATGTTGCTTTTGCATTTGATCTGTGATATTTGCCACATAAAATTTTGGATGTTTCCCATCCATATCTGATATCCCAGCTCTTACAAAAATTTGAAAGATCTGGTTTTGCCAAATGGCAAAACAAATGTCCAAGACAGAACTGCAAAGGTCCCACATAAAAAGCATGTGTGCTCCAGTTTGCTGGGAGGCCCCTCCCAACCCACTATGTCCAAGGATATTACCAACTTAGTCCCAGCAGCTGAGTCCACAGCCTCTGGGGTATGTGACCATCAATCTAACAGTCATGGAGAAAATAAGTCCCTGAGAGAGGGATGGCTCTCAAGGGCCACCGTGGGAATATGATAGCACTAGGATTGGACTCTGGTTTCTGGGAGCCATGGTCACCAAGGTCATCCACCACATTAGTCCCACTGAATTCCTCTCTCCTTTACTTCTACTCCCTCACCTTGTTCTGGTTGCTCTCAATCCCACTGTCTAGCCATCAACCCACCCAAGATAGGCACGGGTCTTTGGGCCACAGGTTACCATGTAATCACCTGTCTACTAGAATAGGAGCTCTGCGGAGCAGGAGAGCTGTGGCAATGATCTACCTGTGATGCCTGGCACAGAGTGGGGCTCAGCAAAACCTTGTTTCCCTCTTCTTCTTGCACAGTGGCAAGGCACTCAGGCTCTGGACCCTGGCCGTAACTGAGCTCGAGACCACTATGACCACGAGTCTCTTCAACATTTGGTTAGGCATCCACTTTGGGCCACACTTCTGACGCAGGCCACCATATCTTCATTCCAGCTGGGTAAACAGGAAGTGAACATGAACTTCAGCTTCACTGACATTTACTTGTGTTTCCAAAACCAAAGACCCAGAGGAGCAATTCCTCTAAAGAGAATGCATGCTGCCGCCTAAACATGGACTTGCTGGTGCCCCTCAAAACCTGTCACCTGGAGGCAGATGACCATGGAGTCTGAGGGCCAGTGGAAGCCATGGCCAGGACTATAGGCACTCCCAATGGTAAATAGCGACACTCTGTACACACACACACACACACACACACACACACACACACACACCTCCTTCCACTGTGCAGGAAGCACCCTCTAGACAAGGCAACCATGGGAAAGTTATGAGCAAGACCACAGGGTCAGGTTTCCAACTTTTCTAAAGTTCAGAAATAGTAACAAGGAAATGATAAGTCAGGTATAATCTGAATGTTGCCCTCACCTGACACCTGGCTCTGCAGGGTCCAAGATCCTGCAGGAGCTGCCTGCACCTCCAGTTTAAGGGGGACAGCACATCACAGAGATGAATACAGGGAAGACACAGCTTGAGCATAGGACAGCCCCACCCAACACCCTGAAGCTCCAGAGCAACACAGGGGAGCCATTTCCTCTCCCGATGCACCTGAGAAAAAGGTACAGGCAGCTGGGAGAGAAAATGCTCAGAGCTGGACAGAACTGAGTTTGAGATGAGGGACAGGAAGCTAAGGGGTCATCTTGGGTCAGCGGGAAGATTCAGTACCCAGTACCTGAATGTAAGCCCCTTGCTCTTTCCTGGAAGAGGGAGGGGCAATCCCCAGCCTAGCTTAGGACCCCAGATCAATTGTATTTCCCCAGAATTGATTAGACTGCTTCCCTCTCAGGGAGCACATAGAAGCCTGACACAAAGACTCACTTGACTTACAGAAACAATGCAAAAGGGGCAATAGCGCCCCACTTGGGCACATCCGACTGTGTAGGCCAGAAATTTCTCTCCACCGCACAGTACTCTGGACAGTGTCCAGAGGGCCCTTCCTGGGGGGAAGGAGGTGGCAGATGGGGAGGAGGAGGCATATCTATACTCTGCAGTCCCAGGCTGTGCAGTGTCCGGACTTATGCAGGAGATGGGTGGACCTCAGGGCAGAGGGCCACTCAAATAATCAGGTGTCTGTCTCCCGTACCCCATAGGTACGTCCTCCTCCTCATCCTTAGTCCCCTGCTTGAGTCCTTGCCATTTCAATTTTCCCTCTTTTTACATTTGTGGGATCCTTCTCCTCTGCTTCTCCCCTGCTTCCCTGGCAATCCCTCTGGGTCTTCCTAAATAGATCCAAGTCCCTGGAGGTTCTACCACAACTCCCCTGTTTCACTTCTTTCTCCCTGGGGACCTGTGTCCATATCTCCCTAGGAGTGACCTCCACATGTCCACTTATTGACCAGGCTCAGCCTCCAACTTCTTCCCACCCAACTTCCCCCAGAGACTCTATTGGCTCTCAGACACCATATCAGGCCCTCTAATCTTCTCCAGTGAATAATTTGTTTCTCTACGAAGTCCCCCATCGAGATGTGTCTATATAATGCATCCTGCCCGCTTATGATCAGGCTGGACTAGCTAAGGGGTTGGGAAGGGAAGCATCCTTGTCACTTTCAGGTTGTGGGGAATGTGCCTTCTCACACGTTGTGCTATATTTTCATCACCTTTCTTCAGCAGATTGTCACCACTTCAACATGGCACCCTTGAGCAGCCTGTGAATGGGGGTCTCTGCTAGAAGGTGGGCATAGGGAGAACACTGCTCCCTCTTAGCTACACTTCTACAACAAGCCACACCCAACCCATGCTTCCCTCTTCTCTGCCTGCTTGCATGCTACCTTCCCCAGGGAGGGCTGCCCTGAGTGCTAAGACCAGGTAAGTCACCGGCTATCGATGTCTTTCTTCAAAATATTTACCGTGACTGAAAAAGTAATGGTGCATACAATGTGACTCAGATGAGCTCCTTCCTCCCTGCCGAACTGGAAGGTTGACAGCAGCAGCAATGTGTGCTTGCTGGCTGGCACAGTGTCTGCGTGCAGTGAGCACTCCACAAACACTTGAAGTGAGAGCTTAGATGCATTTACCCAAGATCAGTGCAAATTTGCCACATGCATATTAGAATTTTTATTGTACCTTGTGATAAACTTGCCTTTGGCTCACCTATGCAGGAATAGAGCCAACTAGACACATAGATTCCATAATTTCTAAAATGATGAGCACCATACAACTCTATTAGGCTCTCTTCCTGTTCAACCCACACTCTCAAGGAAGAGCTCACTAAAGAGTACATGTCCTAGCTCAGTTTAAGGTTTGGAACTTCAAGGGAAACACTCCTGAGTACTCCAGAACCAATGTCTCTGGATTCAAGATACCTGAGGGCTCCAGAAATATACCAGACCTGCTCTTGTAGTCGTTGTTGACAAAACTCAGTAGGGGGACAGACTTTCTGTGCTTACAAGCACCAGAGTGTGGTGAGCACTGAGCACTTCTTAAGGAGCCAACTCTTTCCTCCCATCAGTTCTTTATCTGCACACACACACACACACACACACACACACATGCGAACACAACAGTATCATGGAATGTGAAGAGTTTTTCGTTGCACAAGTAATAGGCTCACTCTTGAGACATGAGTAGATACGAATAAGCAAAATGAATCTCTCCACAGCTCCATGCGCATACACCTGAGCCACCAAAGTCGTGTGTGTTTGTGTCCTATTCTTCCACAAGTGCACATCGGTAGCCCTTTAGTTTGACTCCAAAACACCAGACTCTCCATCCCACATACTCACTCATCTGGGAGGTGAGTGAGTATATCAGCTCGTTTTCTATTGTTCTAATGAAATACTTAGACAGGGACTTACTTAGCTCGCAAGTTGGGAGGATGAAGGTCCAAATAGCATAGCACAAGTCCTGGCAAGGACCCTGCAGCTTCATTACAATGGGTGGTTTCCTAGTGGGAAAGCCTATAAGAGAGAGAAATCACAGAGCAAGACAAGAAGATGGTTGTGCAAGCACTGGGCTCACTGTAACAGTTCACTCTGTCGAGAGCTAATTCAGAATCCAAGAGAACTCTTGCAGTCCCTACTGAGGGCAGCACCCCGATGACACAACCAACTCCCACTAATCTCCACCACTTCTTGACATCACCCCTGAAAACCCAGCCTCCAACACATGAGCCTCCTGGTAGGACACAAATATAAGCGAACCACAGTGGTGAGATGTGGCCCCGGAGGTCAGGTTCACCTGCACAGCCACCCTCGAGGCTCCTTCAGCCCCACATCTTTTTTCTCATCTGCTCGCTAGTGTGCATCTCAGCCCAGCCATCACCACCCAACTCTAGCTGCCATATTCCTGCTGCCCAGAAGAAAATAAAATCTATGTTTTAAATTAAAACAGGACTCAGACCTGTGCTGACACCTTGCTTGCTTCATCTTAATCTCTTCCCTTCAGTAAAGATCCCATCTTTACCATAATGATGATATTTGGGTCATTGCAAATTTTTACATGATTGTAGACTTTATAAAGCATTGCATTAAAATACAATGTAGCTCAGTGACTGAGTTTTTAGGCACTTAGGTAAATTTCTCCCTAAAGGTACACACACCGTTCCCAGCCATGCACAGAGCTTTCCTGGTATCAGCAGTGACGTCAAGGTTTGCAGGTACAGAGCTGGTGTCATAAGACACTGCCTAAGATGTAACCCAGAAAGTGCAGGAGGAAATGTGGGCGAGGCCCCCACAGTATGAACTTGGAGCAGTGGGAAATGAGAAAACGGAAGGAGACACGAGCACTGGTTCCTCTTCCTGCTCATCTACCGACTACCCTCAGACAAATTCCAGTCCACAGCCCATTTGGAAAAGACAGCATGCTGTGGTTTAAATCTAAAGTGGCCCCAAAGCTTCAGGTGTTTGGAAGGGGAATGGAGCATGGAGGTGCTGTAGCAGGCTTGCTGATGGGAGGGACGTCTACTCAGAGGAGCTAGTCCCTGGTCAGCTACATGCCGGGTGTGTCTCCCTCCCAGCTCCTCCTTTCTCTCTCTGCTTTTGGGAAGCCGTGAGGTGAGCAGCTTTCCTCTATCCAGGCCTTTCCACACCACTCTGTGTTTGAGCCCCCCAGTTACGGGCTCAAATGTCTGCAACCGTGAGCCAAAACTGGCTCACCCTCCTTTAAGTTGTGGGTGTCAGGTCTTGTGTCCCAGTGAAGAAAAAATTACTATGGCAAGGTGACACCAGGCACAAACACTTCCAGAGCCACCTCCAGCATCTCCCCAACCAGCCCAGGGCAGGGTCGTGTACATGGCTTCCCTCCCTTTTCCCTCACTCTTCCTGCTGACGGCTTTCACTCCCTAAATGAGGCATCTGCACTTTGATTCTTGCCTCAAGCTCTGCTTTCCAGAGAGCCTGGGCTACAGCAGTTTTGCTTCTGGATTTTGTATTTCATCATCTTGAGCTATTTCGTGTCTTTAAGAGACATTTTCATATGTGATACAAATTTTTTCTTGTTTATATTGTTTCCCCAAAACTTCTTCATTATTGATATATTATATGGTTATCCCAACGCATTTCTTAAAAGGTAAATTCTGGATAAAAGAAGAATATTTCAAGTTAT
>PVKN010020063.1:0-16082 GCA_004027915.1 Capromys pilorides
ATTCTGAAAGATGCTATCTTTTTTTCCCCTTCACGCTGAGAAATACTATCTTAAGAAAGGGGAGTTACATTCATTAATAATAGCTGTCATAACCCATAAGTTTGGACATACTTCTGCCTTCTTATTTTATTGTTTCTAATGTATTCTTGCCATGTGTGGGAGTTGCAGGGCTGTGTTTTGCTATGTGAACTGTCATTTCTTTGATGTCTTCCTTGCACAGTGTTTTGAAGGTATCTATTTTTAGTTCTGTAATCTGTGACAGCATCTCAAATTTGTCTGCCACATGGATTGGTTCCCTGCCCTGTGTTGTGTCAGTTTTGTCTCTTGCTGCTCTCAGTGTGGTTTTAATGTTAGTTTTCCATATTTCACTTATTCTCTTTTTACATGATCATATTATCTTTTACCTTTGATTCTTCTTCTATTATGGCTGTTCGTACCTCTTCCACAGATGTCTTTGGACATTTGAATGAAGGTCCTGAAAGTTCTCTATCCTCTCTTCTGGCTCTGGTGGCGGGGATCAGAGTGTTTCTGAGTGTTTAGGATGCTGATCATGTTTTCTTTCCTGCTGTAGCCATCTACCTGCACACTCTTTTGTTTGTTTTGTTTTCTTTTCACTAAATCCAAACTGAACGTACCTGAAGCTGGCTTTATACTGAAGTCTGAGGTGAGATTCCTAAGGAGAACATTAGACATTGTGATCGATTTTGACAGAAAACTAGATAATCCTTTCGTGTCCATTTGAGTAGGCAGTGTAGTTCACTCCCTAGTCCTTTTTCAGGATCCTAGAGATGATGGACTGGTCGGTGTAGTGTAAGCAGGAGCCCTGCTTCCTGTGTGTGCTTCTGGTGCAGGCATTTGCTAGTCCTGAAGCCCCTGGCCTCAGCTGTGTGACCTGCAGCCTGGTGTTCCTCTCCTGTGCAGTCTGTGTCACAGAAACGAGCTGAGAAGGCTAAAATCCCTGTCATGAGGGCCTGCTGCAGGCCATTTGGATGAGGGTCTGTGGGAAGAGCGAGGCCTGAACTATTTGTTTTTGCTTTGCTGGGTATTGAGCCCTGTGGTGTTCAAGCACTGAGCCTTTTTAAAATCTAGCCTGTTTTTTTAAGCAAGTTTCACTTTTATTTATTTTTAATTTTATTTTATTCTTTTAATAAGAAATAACAATGAGACAATTTCAAAACATGTTAGTAGGACAGTCACAATAATTAATAAAATGCATATTGTTGTCTTCATAGTTCAGTGTACAAGATGCAGACATGATAATTTTTCTAAACACTATTGGTACAAATATTTATTCTCATTGAACTAGGAGAAAGTAGTTGTATGTATAGTCCAATCTTTCACAATAGTAGTTGGTTATTAGCTTCATAACAGTAGTGGGTTATCAGCTGTTTTCTTATTTTATTTCAACACAGTGCCTTGCTGATTTGCCTGTGATAGACTCCAACTTGGGATCCTCCTGCCTCAACCTCAGAAGTAGTTGGGATTATAAGTATATATCATCACAACCACTGAAGACTGTATTTTGAACAAATAACCCCAATGACATTTTAAACTTCTTGCAGCAGAAATATAAAATAGAATAATGTGAATGTGACATATCTATCATCTATTTAGTTTCAGTTATTATCAGTACATAGTCTTATTTCATATATAGTATACATGTGTGTGCTTTTGGCACGAGCATTTGCCTTTTTCTCTCTCCCTACCTTGGACTGTTTCTAAGCCAACCCCAGATATCACATTTATTTCACTAGTTAATATTACAGAATATGTCTTTAAAAGATAAGGTCTGTATACAAAAAATCTAGCATAATTTATCACAAAAATATAATTATTCCTAAATATTATATGTATCCAATCAATGTTTTCATGTATTATCTGTATTTCTATCACAATTTTTTGAATCAGATTCTACATAAGGTCATCATGTTGAAATTTCTTTGCTCTTTCTATGCATTCATTATTTTTTCATGAATTTTTTTGTTGCTGAAACATTGGATCTGTTTGTCTTAGTTTCTTGCTTCTGTGTTTTATTGATTACAGTCTTATTCTGTAGGTTCTTATATCTTGTCTAATGTGGTAATTAAATCTCTAATTTTGATTAGAATTAAGTTCATTGTTTTTCCCTGAAGGAAAACGTCAAAGGCAATGTGTCATTCTTCCATCAGGAGGTACATAATACCTGTCATCTCTCTGTGATGCTTTCTGCCAGTGCTATGCATTGTGTAGCTTTGTTAATTCATTGAGGTTTGCAGATAGCGACATTCTAAGGTTGCCATCCTTTCTTAATTGAGTTATCAGATGTTTGTTTATCCTAAGTCACATTTCATAGAGAAAATGAAATAATTGTTTGATTCTTTTATTTATCACTTTCAAATGAAGAAGCTGGTTTCCTAGTGTTTTTGTTTGCTAACATTGCCCTAACAGATTCTGTAAACTTGGTGGCTTACACAGCAGAAATTAATTTTCATTGTCCAAGAGCCTAGTCTAAGATCAGTGTTTCATCTGAGGCCGTTATCCTTGGGTGGTTGGTGGCATTCTTTACCTTTGCCTCTCAGGTTGTCTCTGAGTCTGTTTGTATCCTAATCTCTCTTACACAGACACAAATCATACTGGATTAGAGCTCATCCTAATAACCTTGTTTTAGCTTGATTTTCTCCTTAAGGTCTCTAGCACCAAATACAGTGATATTCAGAGTGGGTATTAAGAGTTAAATCTGAATTGTTTGGGGGTTAGGGAACGAGGATTCAATCTATGACATCTAGCAACTCATGGTGTGAAATTTTTTTAAAGCACTCATTACCATTTTTTCATTAATGTTCATATTTCTTTACTTGGGAGTCTGTTTATGTTGCTCAAGAGTCCTTCAGATAAAGCTCCAGTATACTTGGATAGCTGTCTTATTTCTGGATATGACAAGATGTTCTAGGCTTATCTTGTTGCTCCAGGACTAAACCAGACATTCTTTCATCAGTCCTGTCCTGATTCTTTCAGTGATGTATGGTGCTAGATGACTGCCTTGTGTACTAATCCTGGATCTTCCTGGCTAGGTATTGGCTTGTTTTAATCACTGTGACAAGGCTTAATAGTTCAGTGGTTAAGAGTGTCAATTTTGAGCTGAGCATATTGGCATCTATAATACCAGCAGTCTGGGAGATTGAGGCAGGAGAATCACATGTTCAAGCCCAGCCTGGGCAACTTAGCAACTTAGTGAGATCCTGCCTGAAAAAAAAAAAAGAAAAGAAAAAAAAGAAAGAAAAGAAAAGAAGGCTGAGGTTCAGTAAGAAGGCCCTGGGTTTAATCCTTAGTAGCATCAAAAAGAAAAAAAAAGAAAAAAGAGTATTAATTCTGGAGATTCATGTTACAGGAGAGAAACCCTCAGCTTAGGGAACCCAAACGTTTTATAATGGACAATAAGCAAACTTATTTCAGAGGTAGATAATTTTTTAAAAGGCTGTTTACTGCATAAACATCCTTGAAAAAATACTTTAGGACAAAAGAGTAGTTGGTGCTTCTGCCCCCAAGATGTGCAGAAACATGAGCATCCCATGAATTGCTTTCCTCATTTCCTAACAATAGTTAATATGTGTAGGTGTACTCAGTGAGCCTCCATCATTCTGATACAGATTACAGTTGCCTTACAGTCACTTCCTAGCCCACGTGTAAAGTCTTTATTTAATTATCATCTCATTTTTTGTTGCATAATTTCTGGAGAAATATTTTATGATATTTGGCACATTCGTCATAGCTTTTTTTTTTTTTTACTGGGAATCAAATTCAAGGCCTTGCACTTACCAGGCAGGTGCTGTACCTCTGAGCTATACCCCTGGCCCATCAGTCCACATTCACATATCTTGATCTAGGCACCTTCAAAATTTCTCATCTATGAGTGCATAAAGCTTTGGGGGACATCTGAAGGCAAGCCGCAACAGCACCCCTGCCCCATTGTTATGTGGGCAGCTACTCACCAGTGTGATTGTATTGGCCAACAGTGCTTGTATTCAATTTGTATTTAGAAACCAAGTCTTTATGTGGCATCTCCTTTAACCCCATTTGGGGAATTTCTTTTAAAATAAGCAGTGTATGTGTTCTGACAGCCAGCCATGATGGTGCATGCCTACAACCCTAGCACTCAGGAGGCTGAGGCAGGAGGATCATTGTGAATTCATGACTAGCCTGGTGACAGTTTCAAAACAGGTTAGTAGGACAGCCACAATAATTAATACAATGCATATTGTTGTCTTCATAGTAGTTCAGAATACAAGATGCAGACATAACTTTTCTAAACACTGTTAGTACAATCCTTTCTTCTTATTCAACTAAGAGAAAGTAGTTGTATGTATAATCCAATAGTCCATAATAGTAGTGGGTTATCAGCAGAACTGGCAATGTTGGAATCTGTTGACTTGAGCCTTTTACAGCTCCGCCTATTAATATGGCTTTATTTTTTTATACCCCATGATTAAACTGTCTCGTTATTTCTTTCTCGTTAAAATTAATAAAATTAAATAATAACAACAACAGTAATAAATAGTAATAGAAGTAAAATATAGCACAACAACAGCAAAGACTAGTCTGGATTCCAGAGTGAGCTCAAGACTAGTCTTAACTGCATAGCGAGCCCCTGTCTCAAAAAGACTAAAAAAAAAAAGTATAGCAAAGCATAAATATGACTTTGTGGTTTATGAGATATAAACATAGTTAAGGCTTTTTCTAAACTATTCTTTGCCAAATCAATATGTATATACAAAAATGTGTTAATATTTACAATAATTCCACCTGACATGTAACATTTAAATCATCTTTCTGCACTCTGAGGCTTGCTTGTCTTAGTGAGGTGGCCCTTTTCTTTGCTCCCAGGTCCTCTCTGATGGGGCTCAGGCCTTGGCATGAGACAAGTGCAGCCATTAGGTGTGATGACAGCTTTGGTATCAGTTTGTGGCAGAGAGCAAGCATCACACTCTCCTTCCCACAGTTTATAGAAACTTCGAACTCTTAACGAGGAGAAATGGAGAGAGTTGGCGCTTGGCCATTGTTTATACATCTTAGATTTGAGGATGAAAGACAGCAGGTGAATCAGAAGAAGAAAAATGCTGGAAGAGTCAGTATAGAGAAGTTACTGTTGCTTGGTGCAGAGATGTAAAGTAATACTGTGAAACTGCTAGAGGTAGGGTGTGGTCTTCATCAGCCTCAGCATGGGCTAGCATTCATCATAAAGGAATTTTTGCTCTTGGGCAAATTTATAAATGCTCTAAACAAGGTTTAGGAGCCACCCTGGCACCTGTTTGCTTAGTTGGGGATTCCTTGTTCATTGCCTGCACTGTGAATCAATTGTTAGAGGTATAACACAAAAGGGACAAAATTTGGGTTCCCAAGGAATTAATGGTTGAAGAGAGTAGCTTGTACAACTTACTGGAATGGATATTGACAGAGTAGAATAGTGTGTAACTGAGGTGGAAGGAGATAAGAGCCTAGGGTAATTCTCCAGGAGGAGTGCTGAGTGCTTGTGGCAGGCCCACATTTTAGGTAGAGGCTGCCTGTAATGACACCCAAGAGCAAACTATTTTGGCTTGGGGGTGTGCAAGGCAAGAGTTTAGGTGGACTATTAGAGGCCTTGTATGTCTTCCTGTAGAGTATGGCTTGCTTTTGCAGTGGGGGCCCTGTACAGCTGAAAAAGTTTGAATCTGAACAGATATGAGCTCCCAAAGATCATTCTGGCAGATCAGTTTCTGGTGGATATGAAGTGAAGTAGGGAACAAGTCCATGGGAGAAAGGGCACAGGGAACTCCAGCATTGTTTAGCATGGGGCAGTACCAAGGCCTGAGGAAATGGATGTAACATGTCTGAATGCAGTAGACTAGGAGAACTTACTGATTGATTGGGGGGCATAAAAGGCCTCTTTTTGTCTTTGAACAACTGGATATTAATTCCATTAACTGCCTGCTCACTCAAAATGCTTTAAAAGTCCAAGGAACATAAAGGTCTGAAAAGTGTCCAGCAGCATTAAGCATCTAGATGTCATTGGTGAGTTCACTAAAATGAAACAGCTCAGTGATTCAGTCACAATATTAAATTGCTGGACAGAAACAGTGGCCCAGCACGTGTCATAGGATTGCCTGGCAGTTCTGATGATGTAGTTGAAATCAGATCGTCTGTATTTGTTGAGGCAATAGTGGGCTCTGGGATTGCCTTTGGCCTATCACAGCTGCCTGGGATTAGGAATAGAGAATGCAAACGAGATGAGTGGGATGGTATGGCTGGATTTTGCCCAGAACGGGTTTGACTCCTAAGGGGTCAGCATCTTAGAAGAGCAGGGAGAACAATATCTCTTGGCTATGTTTTCACAGATGGAGAAACCGAGGCCAGCTGATAAGAAATTCACTGGTGTAGGAAGAGTCCTGCTTCAGAGTAAAAGATCTAGATTTGCTTAACTTGTGCTGGGGAGAATATTTTAGTCTTTGTCTACATAAATCAGTTTTGCATTCCAGATGAAGATGCTAATTCCAGGTATTTGTGGGTGGTGACTGGTGGTAGTACTACTAGTATGTATGAGATTCTAGGGCTTAGAGTCAGACCTGACTTTGAATTTCACCTGAGGGAACTTTCTTAACTTTCTTGAACTCTGAAGCTTTTTTTTTTCTTTTTTTTTTTTTCTGACTGAAAGTAACATTAAGACCAAAAAAAGATATAGTGATTGCAATTAATTGTAATGTTTGTTTAGTACAGGCCCATGCACAGGGTAACAGCACAGAAGTAGTAGCTATTTACTGTGCTCTTTTTATTTTCATTGCTAGTTAATGACAACAGTTGGGACTTTCTTTCCCTGAGAGATTGTATTACTTTATGGAATTCCAGTACAATATATACAGAAATGGGCTTGCTGTCATCTTTTCTGCCCAGTAGTTGACATCCCTTTTCAGTGTGAGACCGGTTTTCAGTTCTGGATAATATTTTGCCATTTGTTCTGTGTCTCACTCCTGCTCTTATTGAAAACTTATTGGATTTTCTCAGTCCATCACCCATCCAGGTTCTTCAACCTGTCCTTCAGATTTTGTCTCTTTATGAGTCATTTTTGATGCTTTTTCTCCCTGACGTTTACTTTGTCGAATGCACTGATCAAGGCATCCTTGAATTTTTAATTTTATTGCCTCTGTATTTTCACATTTGAATCCCTGTTTCTTTTCTATAACTGCGTGTTTTTGTTTCATAGGTTCTGTTGTTGCATTAAGAATTTTATTCTTTTATCTCATATATTTAAATTTCTATGGAGAATGTTCTGTCTGTCATTTGTTACAAGAGCTGACATTCTTTTATACAGTCATACTTAGAAATTCAATTTGTGTCCTCTACAAGTGTAGATGATGAAACAAACACAAGTGGCCAGGCAGAGGATGGCAGGTGGACCTCCCGAGGGGATGGGCCTAGTCCAGTCTGCTGATGGTCTGAGTACACAGAAGCGTTGCCTTTTCAACTAGTAAAGGGCACCTGATCGTCTTGAGCTGTGAAGTATTTTTCTTCCTTTGATTCAAACTGAAACATCTCCTCTGGGGTTTCCAACCTGCTTACTTTTGGCCCAGAACCTAGCCCATCAGCTCTCTGGATCTTTAGCTTCTGACTGAAGCTCTTGAGATTTCCATTCGTAATTACTGCATTCTATCTCTATTGTTCCTGTATATATGTCTTTCTCTGTTTTTCTAGATCATCTTGATTAACACAGATTTTGTAAAAGAATGCTTCTAGAGGAACAGAATTTTAAAGATGTGTTTTCTGAGATAGGTCTAGAGTTTTTAGGATTTCCTTAATCCTTAGATTAAAAGTGGTAATGACTTTATTTCCAGTAGTGAAAAGATCGCCAATAGTCCTTGGTCTCATGTAGCAGCAGGGATACACAACCTGTCTTCATTGGATACTCTTAATCAGTCACATAGAAGAATCAAGTCTTTGGGTAGTTGTGTATGTGATGCTTTCGGCCACTTTGGGCGCATTAACAAATAGAAAGAGGTTACATGGTTGCTTCTAAAGTCCTTGGGCCAAGGAATAAGCTCAGGGATTTAAATTTCTAGCTCAAACACCACATAAATGGTCTGAAGGCTCTGTGTGCTTCCTGAAATAGATCCCTGTTTCTTATAGCTGTGGGACTGAAAATTAAACCCAGAGTCTTATCGTGTGACTGGCTGCATTACAAATAAGGTGAACGTAGTCCTTCCTAGTTGTATGTGGTGTCTATTGTTAAAGAAAGGCTGTTTTTTTCCCCCTTGTTTGGGAAGGAATGGGACCTGGAAGGTGAAATGGGTATGTATATGAAAACTTAACTGAAACTAGGGGATTTGAGCCCCTGAATTCTGGTATTTTAGCCCATCAGCATGGCCTTTCCACCTCTAGTTGGAGTGGCCTCTACTCCAACTATTGTCTGAGGGAGCTTTAATGACCTTCTTGAGGAAGTTTTTTTTTTTTAATTATTATTATTTTTTATGGATAGTGCTGAGCCCCTTTCAGGTCCTACTCTCATCATCCTTCTTTGCTTCTAGTCCTGTAACTTCAGCAGGCCTCTGCTGATGAAGTGTGAAGTGTGACCCATGGGGAAATATACATATTCCAAAAGAACTTCCCAACTTGTACTTTGCCCGCTAATTTCCAGGTTTCAGCTTCTCTTTCCAGCATGGTCACCACCTTCAGGCCATTCAGGATCATGGCAACAGCAGATGTATTGAACATTGGCAAAAAAACTATGAGGGTAAAGCAAATGAAATCTATGAATTGTTACGTAGTTCAGGGAAAGTCCTCCTGCAGTCCAAGGACCAGATTATAGCCAGAAATGTATCCAGAAAGAATCATCTGAAAGGAAAAGCTGCTGTCTTCATTAAGATTACCAGTTGTATTTTCCAGTTGTTATAGAAGCAGGTATCAAAACTGCTTTAACCAGAAAATGTGGAGAGACAGCTTTCATTGCACCCCAACGTCAAATGATCCCAAGTGAATGGGTTTGCAGGGGAATAGCAACTGGTTCTTTTCTCAAAAGAAATCCTGGTCAAGGAAGGATTTAAGTTTTGCCTACCTGTAGTGGAGCCATTTTTCAAGAATGATGCTAATAATGATCCACAGTGGTCTGAGGAACAAAATTTTGGTGCAAAATTTTACTTTACTGGACTTGTTATAGGCCAAACTGAAGTGGATACCATGAGCCATGTTACACAAGTTGTTTCTGAAATACTCGAGAAATCCTGGTTGCCCCAGAACTATATGTACACTGGCTGATGTAAAGATTGAATTTGGTGATGTGACTACCAAATAAATTGTTCTCACTGATATTACTGATAATGATTCCTGGAGACTCTGGCTTTCAGGAAATCGAAACCAGCAGAAAGACAAACAGTCATATCATGACCTCAAGGAAGTAGCCCCTGAAGGGCTCCAGATGGTAAAGAAGAACTTTGTATGGGTTGCAGAGAGACTACAGCTGCTTCTGAAATCAGTAAGCCAGGGCAGGGTTGTAGTGTTGATGGTTTTATCTTCTGATCTTGGTCACTGTGAAAAAATCAAGAAGGCTTGTAGAAATTATGGGATTCCCTGTGAACTTCTAGTAACATCTGCCCATAAAGGCCCACATGAAACTGGGATTAAAGCTGAGGATGAAGACGATGGTGTTCCAACTGTGTTTGTGGCAGTGGTGGGCAGAAGTAATGGTTTAGGCCCACTGACGACTGGTAACAACACTGCATGTCCAGTTAGCAGCTATCCTCCCCTCATATCAGACTGGGGAGCTCAGGACGTGTGGTCTTCTCTGAGACTACCCTGTGGTCTCGACTGTTTGACCATACTTTCTCCAGAAGGATCAGCTCAGTTTGCTGCTCAGATATTTGAGTTAAACAACCACTTGATATGGACCAAACTGCAAGCAAGCATATTGAACACATGGATTTTCTTGAAACAGGCTGACAGGAAAATCAGAAAGTTCAATTCCTAAGAATGTCATTTCACTGGGTTGGTGGGGGTCTTATACATTCCTAGTTTAGCTGCAGAAAAATAAACAAAATAGAAAAAATGATTCTTAATCAGAGAAAACAAATAAAATTGATAATGAATAAATACTTTTCTAAACACACACACACACACACACACACACATACACACACACACTTCCCAAACTGCAGAGAGAAATCTTAGGAATGTGTATTAGAATGGGTATTATTAGAGTGGGATAATGGGAGAGGAAAGTAAAGTTAGATCAAGCTAAATTTAAAGAGATTCTATATTTAATGTTGCAACCCAAGGCTCAGAAAGGGCTCAGTTTAATAGGTTGGCCCAATACAGCTCAAAGATGATGGAAAGAGAGTTAGAAATGATGCATTTATGTTGATTTAATGCAGAGGAGAGGGTTCAGAGCCGTAGGGAGACAGAAATGATATATCGAATTCATCATTTAAGACATATTCATATAGCCTGGAAGGGTCCAGAACTATAAGGAACAAAGTTAAGCAGGAGCCCCAGCATCCTCAAAGAATCTGTAATTGCTTTTCTCTGTGGGAAAACCTTACAGTGAGAATTGCAGTCTCTGAATTGGGAAGACTAAAAGCAGTAAAGTAATTGGATCCCAGGTGGTGGGGCCAAAGTGGTGGCACTGGACCTAATACCAGGTGGGCAGAGCTACCATAATGGACACCATAGTTAAGGGAGCAGTCAGAGTACAGTAGCCTGATTTGTGCAAACCTGTGGATTGGCTCTTTAATTGTAGTATACCCCGAAGTAGAAGGAAGACAACTTTTTTTTTTCTTCTTCTTCTTTTGCAGTGCTGGGGATTAAACCATATTCCTCATGCGTACTATGGATGTGCTCCACCACTGACCTATGCTTTCAGCCTGATAACAAAATTCTTTTTTTTTTTTACTTTATGTTATGGCCAGCTCAGCCTGCCTTGCGGAGGTGGGGGGTCTGGCACAGCATGTGGTGCTGGGGATTGAACTGTGATTCCTGTGGTTGCCTAAGCTTGCCTAAGCTTGCCTAAGCAGGTGCTTTAGACCACTGAGCTATCTTGCCGGTACCTGACAACAAGATTCTTCCTGCATCTCTGTATGCAGAAAAGTTTGAGATCAGATATATAAATGTCTAGCTTGAATCATTTAAATAATCACAGCCTTTCAGTCCTTCCTAGCTTTGAGCAAGTTTTAGACCCTTTGAATAAAGAGGAAGCAGGTCCCCTTCAGGATGGACCACACAGTACACTACTAAACTTTATCTTTTCCCAGCCTTTTTCCTTAGGATAACTATAAATTTGAGTAAAAGAACTCATCACAACTTTTAGGGACTATTGCATGCTGTCTCTAAATTGGAAGTAACTCCTGAATGTCGGGATCCATTGGTCTTACTGTGAACAGTTCTGCCTGGGGAGACTTGGCGATAGGAATGAGAAAGACAAGAAGATGAAAAGCTGGGCTAGGTGGTCACTAGTCCGCCTGGTGGGCAAGACTAACTCAACTCAAGGCACACAAAAACAATCCTTTATTTGTACTTTTGCAAAGTTTGTATCACATGACACAAGGTTGCTTAGCGACTAATAGCTGACCTGAATTAGACAGGATGTTTTTCTCAGCACTGGGGTAGCTTGTTTGCTTTAGGCACTGAGGCCTGTTCCACCTACACACAGTTGATCAATTTCCTGGCTTTCTGAGGCTCCCAACACCTGAAGATCTAAAATAACAGGATGGCCCACTATCAGAGTAGAGCCCCATGGGTTCAAGTGACCATTAAAGTTTTAGCTCAGGTCTGACCCTCAGTGAGTCTAGTATCCTATTGGCTTATCCTGTGATTACTTCTTTAGTTCTAGAAGGCATAATTGGAACAGGCACACTTAGCAGCCACCAAATCCCCACATTAATTCTCTGACTTAAAGCAGTGAAAGCTATTATGGTGCACAAGGCCACCTCAACTTCCTTTATCTAGGAACATTATAAGCCAAAAAGCACTACTACATTTACTGAGAGATTAGTGCTGCTACAAGGGCTTGAAGGCTGCAGGCAGGGCTGGTGTTTCTCAGTATATCTAATTAAACTCCACTATTTGGCATGTGAGGAGACACGTGGATCTTGGAGAATGACAGAGGGTTATTGTGAATTTAAATAGATGGTGATTTCAGTTGCAGCTGCTGTGCAGATGTGGTTTCATTGCTTAAAGCAAATAAACTTGCCTTCTGATATCCAATATATAGTTATTGATGTGGCAGATCCCTTATTCTTTCTCTTAGTAAATAATGCCTACTTGGAGATAGCTGCTTTCAGCTGTATACTTTCACTGTCCTGCCTCAGGAGTAAATCATTTTTTTTTCTAGGACTACAGCATATCATAGTTTAGTTTGCTGGAACGTTGATTACTTTTTTTTATCCTATAAGTTATAGTGATACACTGATCTGTTATTTTGATGATACTAGGTTTATTGGACCTAGTTAGCAAGAGGTTGAAACTGCACTAAACTTACTGGTAAGACATTTGCATGTCAGAGGGTGGGAAATAAACTTGACTTAAAAAGATATCTTTTGTGTCAGTAAAACTTAAAGGGTTCCCTGGTGTGGGGTATGTAGTGATACCCCTTCTAAGGTGGAGAATACTCTTGTGTATCTGGCCCTTCCTACCACCAAGAAAGTGACACAATGCAGAGTTGATCTATTTGAATTTAAGGATAATACCTTTCTTACTGGGGTGTGTTACTCTACCTCATGTACTGATTGACCTGAAAAGCTGCTAGTTTTGAGTGGGGCCCAGAACAGGGGATCAGATGTAGGTAGGGCTCAGGGCAGTTGCCTGTGCCACTTTAGCCATATAATCCTTCAGTTCAGCATATAAGGTGTCAGTGGCATGTGGGGAAGTAGTTTGGTGCTTTTGGAAGGCCCTTGTAGGGAAACTATAGTGTAGGTGCTTAGGTTTTGAAGCAAAGTCTGACTTTCCCTGAAGAGTGCTGCTCTCTTTTTGAGAAGGAGGTCTTGGTCTGCTACTGGCTTTTAGTAGATACCAAATGCTGCACGGTTACCATATGAGCTGAGCTGCCTTTGTGTATGGGGTCCTGCCCAGAAGCACCCCATTGTCAAGTTGAGGTCATATGTGTATGGTCAGGCCTGAGTGGAACAAATAAGTTATGGAGAAGTACCTTGCATGCACCTGTTCCTTGCTCCTGTTATACTACTTTCTCCCTCCCAGCCTGTACCTGTTCCTTGCAGCCAGTTGACAGAGGAAGGAAAGCCTCAGGTCTGGTTTTGAGTTGGTTTTGCATGTTATGCATTCACTATCCCAACACAAATAGCTGTAGCCATCTCTGGGACGTAAATTCAAGGACATCATTACGGGAAATCTCAGTAGGCAGAACTTCGGGTATTGTTCCCTGGTTTTGTACTTTGCTTGAAAGGAGAAATGACCAGAACATAATTATATTTTGGCTATGACCACTGATTGGGTGAAATGTCAAGGAACTTGGGGCAAGTTGGAAAATCCATGACTTGGGTACAATCTCAGCTCATACAATGCTATCAGGGTCAAAAAACACAGTTAACATCATTTTGGTGTTTTATCTTGGTGGACACCTTCACATAGAGAGAACTAGGTGATTTCTACTGAGCACTCTGAACCCAGGTCTCAGGATCATAGTCATAGATTAAAGGTTTATCACAGTGTTTATATTTCTCAAAAAGCTAGAAGCTGGAATAGGCAGGATTGAATTACTCCAGTGAAACAGACAACACTGCATGTCGATCTCTTATTTGTGAGCCAGGGCTTCAGGACACACTTTAACACAGTCCTTTCAGCTACAGCTCAGAACTGACCAAGTGCACTAAACACGTTGAGATCCACCAAGCAGGGTTCCTAAATGCACTGCTTCTCATTGAAGATTCCTGCCTTTCCCTTGGATGTTACCCTGCAGCAACATTTACCATAGTTTTTCACTACGCCTAATATCTTTGCTGTCTTTCTCGTTCAGAGAGATAAAACTCTGAATATTATAAGGGCTTGTTAGAATGTTTAATAAATGGTGTATACGTAAAACAGCTTGAGAAATGGGCACACAGTTTCATCCTCCATCATGACAGTATTCCTTTTCACACATTGCTTTTGGTATAGTAATTTTTGTCATATAAAAGTTTCAGTGTGTCCTTATCACCTCATTCATTTACTGGGTGCAGCACTGTGTGACTTGTGGCTTGTCACCAAAATTAAAATGACCATTAAAGGTAAATACTTGGAATTTCTTCAAGGCATTAAGGCAGCCATGAGAGGGCAACTAAAGACACTTCTGAAAGAGATTCCCCAGAAAGTGGAAAGAATGATGGAAAAAGAATATTCAAAGCAAGAGGGAGGGCGCTGGTGATATAGCTCAGGTCTAAAGCACCTGCTTAGGCAAGCTTAGGCAACCACAGGGACCTCATTTCAATCCCTGGCACTACATGCTGCGCCAGCCCCACCCCCAAGGCAGGCTGAGCCGGCCATAACATAAATAAATAAATAAATAAAGAAAGAAAGTAAGTTAATAAAGCAAGGGAGAGGATTAAAAAGAGGAATTAATGCCAGTGTATCTTTTACTGTAATATAATTAAAAGCTCACTTCAGTTTTTGGTTGCACATGGTATTTGTGTCCCATGTGAATACCCACTCAAAAGGTGACCTTAGTAGCAGAGGAAGTCTGTCTGACTTCCCTTTCCCTGGCTACTGTTTGGCCTTTTCCCCTGGTCACCTTGTTATTGTCCAATGGGCTTATCAGCAAAGTGGTTCTAGGAGGCTCACCTAACCATGGCCTTTGCTGAGTGTCTGTAGATTAGCTGCCCCTCACTATCTGCATGTTACCTGATTTATCACAGACAACTTGGTTATTATTGTTAAGTTCAGTTTACCTGCCGGAGGAACCAGTACTCAAGTAATTCCATTCTCTGGATGATCAGCTAACAACGTGGGAGGAACAATATTTTCTTTTTTTTTAGGAACAGATGACTATTTTAGATACAGATTTGCCTTTCCTACATTTGGTACTTCTGCCCAAACTACATCTGTGGACCGACAGAATGCCTCATTCTCTGTCACATTATTCTGCATGGCATAGCTTCTTTTACAGAGAATTAATTCACACAAATGAAATGTGGCAGTGGCCTTGTCTTGTTCCACACCTGCTTGAAGCAAATACTTCAGTAGGACAGTAGAATGGCCTTAAAGGGTCCCATTACAGTGACTGCAACAAGATTCTCCAAAAGGCTGTACATATTCTAAATTGGTATTCATTGTGATGCTGTTTCTCTCTAAGCAATGATTCGCACGCCCAGGTGTCAGGGTATCAAAATGAGAATGGTACCACTCACGATTAGTCGTAGTGAAGTACTAACAAACATTTTGTTTCTTGACCCCATGACTTTATGCTCTGCGGGCCTAGAGTGCTTAATTCTGAAGGGTACAATGCTTTCATCAGGAGTTATAAGCATGATTCTCTGGAGTTGGAAAGTAAGACTGCCTCCGAGCCCATTTGGATGCCACTGACTGAGCAGGCATGGGAGGGGGCTACAGTTGTGTTGGAGTAGTTGATCCTGACTCTCAAGGTGCTTTGGAGGGAAAAAAGCATATGGTCAACACAGAAGAACCTTCAGAATGTTTTTAGAGTTGCTGCACCCCTTTAATGGGTAATTACAAGACTCAACCAGCCAGGACAATGAATAGTCCACTCTTCAGGACTCAAGGCTTGGGTAACCCTACCAGGAGAAAGAATCATAGGCAGCTGAGGTGCGGTGGAAGACAAGGAAAAAGAGGTACTGTGTCAGCTGTGACTGTGACAATAAAAGAACCAAGGATTGTATTTGTCAGGAGTATTTTCTCTTTATTTTGTTATGATGTATTTGTGTATGTATGTATATTATATAAAATAAATATATCAAATAAATACCTTTGTTTTTCGTCAGTTAGTCCCTTGACATGTACAATCTGTTACATGCATTGATCTTATGTCACATTACTTAACACTGATTTTGTATCACTGTGTTTAACTTTATGAGCTATCAAAGAGAAGAGTGGCATCATTCAAGGGTCTATCTCCTCTTCTGGGCAAGAGGTTGCGGCATTTTGGG
>PVKN010020064.1:0-16085 GCA_004027915.1 Capromys pilorides
TGCCTTAATAATACATTTGTTCGGTAACTCTGAGAAAAGTTTTAATTAAATTGTCACACTGCTGCTGAAAACATGTGGAAGAAGATTGCTTTGAAGAATTATAGCCTTAGCAGATGATACCCAAATGAGTCCCAGACAGACTGCTTCAGGTTAAAGGAAGTGTTTCAGAAATTCTTTTGTAGACTACCTTATTCTCTGAAGGAGCTGAAAGCTCAATAAATCTAGGTATTACTCGAGTAGAGGGAAGGAAAATAGCCTTCTGAAGGCGATTCTCACATTTTTGCCTCACACAAATTAATATACTTAATTTGTTAATGATGAGATAATACTTTTTCTAAATAGTGGCTATTTATACTTTTTAATTTTTCTCATGCTTTTCTTGTATTTCTCTCATAAAATTTAGATCCATGACCAGAACTGCCCTTTGGCAAATGTCATCTGTGAATACTGCAACACCATCCTCATCAGAGAACAGGTATAATGATTCCTTTGCATAAATTAAAACTTCAGACTAACTTAAGGAGACATCAGCTTTTGAGTTGAAAATTTGAATCAATATGACAAATCAGTACAAGTTGAAGAAGTATTAGAATTACAGAACTGTATAGAAGTTTTTCATATAAATAATATTTTCAAGAGAACAGAAATTCAGTGCTTTTATTCCTGTCGTTAACGTAATACTTACGTTCATGTACATTCATGTACATGAATGTAACTAATAACAACTTTTATTTTTTTTAATAAAAACTTTTAGAAAAACAAAAATCCATTGATTCTTTAAACACTTAAAATCCTTAAGTCATTAACATAACACCTACGTTCATATGTCTTTGTAAGACCATATTTTAAGATGAGCACAATTAAATGAGCGTTCCTGTTTAAAGAAAGAAAGAACGTCTTGTGAGTTCGTGTGCGTGTGGTATTGGAGCCGGAATCCAGGCCTCGCCCAGGCTGGGCAAGCGCTGACCTAAGGCAGGAAAGACACAACATACAGCTGCATGCTGTGCAGTGAGGCTCTCGGCACCGAGCGTCTGGCCAGAAGAGTGAGAGAGAAGAGTGAAGAAAGCCAAGCTGTCCTGTAGCAGAACCTTGCTTGTCGCCCTGACCCCGGGGCTGTGGAAGGATTTGAGATCCCTAGAGCCTGTGGCCCCAGTCTTGGCTGTCCTTTAGGCCACTGTTGGGCCTTCATCAGAGGCCATAATTATGATAGAAAACTGTTTTGCTTATTAATAGAGAAAGGAAAATTCCACCTGATTATTGTCTTCTGACATTTGGAGAATTTACCCACAAAATATGAATATTAGTCACCAAATAGGTATATACTTGTGAAACCTGCAGGCCCGAACTCACATTGATTACCTTCCTCTATAGCAGCAAGCAAAACCTGCCTCTTGACTCAGCTTTTCCATTTGTCTGTTAACCGAGTCCTTTAGTTTCTTTCCAACAAAGTCTTAATTTGAAGAGGTTGAATTTCTTTTTGCTTAAGTCCCACCTCCGTGGCTTTTCCTTTTTTATCATCTTTTAATGTTTAAAGAAAACCATGCAGCATATTTAAAACCCAGCAGAAATAAACTTTAGGAAAAACCCTTGGCAAAGCATCAGAAAGCCTTGGCTTTGATCCTGGCTATACCACCGTTGACTTTGCCCTCTGATCCCCAGTGCCAGAATTTGGTAGCAGTCTCAGAGAATGCAATGCTGTGTAATGGTACTCTGAGGAATGTGTCTGTGGGGCAGGTTATGGTGACACATGCCTAGTAACCCAGCAGGCATGTGGCCACGGGCAGCTGAGGCAAGAAGAGCACCAGTTTGAGTCCAGCCTGGGCAAGTTAGCAAGACCTTCTCTTAAATCTAGATCAGTGTGAAAGCCATGAGTTTCATGCCCAGTCCCACAGAAAATGAGAATGTATTTTTGCTTTCCTGTGTCAAAGCCTGAGGTTTTCCAGAATGTGCTTGAAGTATCTTCTAACACCTCAGGCCCCAAATATCTGAGCTTCCTTAGTTTAGCCAAAATATGCCCAGGTTATCAAAGGGCAAGGTGTTTGTGGGAAGTTCTCATGAGGAAGTAATGAGAGCCTAGTCCATGGCCTCAGTGGACTGGTTGGTGTTCGTTCCCTCTTCAATTTGCAGATGTAGTTATGAAAAGTTGTTCTTTCTTAACAATGCCACTAGAGGGTGCCATTTGCTGTAAGAGGACCAAATTCCTTTTAGAAAATGAATGTTGTTGAATTGGAGATATTGAAAGATTTTTACAAATGAATATTATTTCAATCTTTGTAGGCTACAGTTTTCTGTCACGGTTTACTTAGTTTTGCCACTGTGGCTCCAAAATAGCTGTTGACAATACATAGTTCTAGCTAGACAAAATATAAATTCCTTTTCAAGTATAATTTCATCACACTCACATTCAGAGAAAAACATCTTGTGACCTTTGCTTTAATTGTCAGATGCCGACTCACTACGATCTAGACTGTCCCACAGCCCCAATCCCATGCACCTTCAGTACTTTCGGTTGCCATGAAAAGGTAAGTTTCTGTTGTTGGTGGGTTATTATGTTTTGTTTTGTTGGGGGTACTTTTTCTGTTTGAATTCTTGAATATAAATCAAAAATAATTATGTAGTCTAGTGGCAAACACCAGCAAGAATGTGTTTGAAAACCAGCATGATGAAGGGACGAAGTAAGCAGACACGGGCTCACTTCTGGTGCCTTAGGGCAGCAATAGCAAACCTTTCAGGAATGTGGACAGCCTGCTGTGCCCACATGGCAAAGGTTCACCACCACCACCTCGAAGCACTTAGGTAGACATGACAAAATGTGGCTGAGGGCTGACTCTTGGCAGACAGAAAAAGTTGTCAAAGAAGACCAGTGAGAGTGAGTGTGGAGATTTGAGGTACTGCATGTAATTTTGTTTGTAGTTTTGGCTGAATAACAGTAGATTTTCTGTGACTATCTGATCTTGGGATAACTAGACCCAAAGTGAAGATGGCACAGGTGGTGGGGAGAATAGTGAAGCCAGATCCAGGAGCCAACACATGCCTCAACAGAGGTCAAACGAGAAATGGGGAAGATCTGTTGCCTGTGGAGCTGAGTAGGAGAAGAGAAGTGGAAGGCGTCTAGAATGGTCTCTGGCCTTAACCTCTTGATTTATGGAGAAGGACCATTCAGAAGCACAGTGATTGCAGAGAACTATGGGGGCACAGGGTTTTCTTAAGAAGTTGAGTTTTAAAGACACTGAGTTGCCAGTCTGAGTTCACCCAGCTGTGGAACACTCAGGTGCGGATGGCTGACATGAAGTGTATATGTGGTCTTTAGCTCCAAAGAGAAGTAGAGACTTGAAATCTTGATTTGGGAGAGTAATGTGTTGTACTAAAGAAGGGCGTGATAGTGAGCATAGAGCAGAAGTCTGTAGAAGAAAGAAAAGTCAACCAGGCAAAGACTGTGAAGGAACAGTGTTCCAGAGACAGATGAATCAGACAAAACGAAAACATTACTGTGGCTCCCGGGTTATCACTAGTGACCAATACCGTCAAATGCTGTTCTTCCTAGAGCGTGATTACCCACTTGTGTTCCTAGTATACTTTGTGTTACTTATTTGTAATAAGCATTGAATAATTTAAAAGATAGGGTAGTATATGATATAATCATATCTTGTGAAAAAGTGGGGTATCGTTTGTGTGCATAGAGAAAGAGACCTGAAGGAAATAATATCAAGATATTAGTAAAGCTGGGTGAAATAATAGCTAAATTTTTTTAAATCATGTTTTAATTTTTTTCTGTAACATACAAGAATTTTTTTCATAATAAAAGTCATCGCATCATCGCATCATTGCATTATCTTAGGTAATAATTAGGGTGATCTTGATTACCTTCAAATAGTATGGAGAAAGTAATACTCCAATTTAGAATACCCTTCTATTATAAATGAGGAAATGGGGACATTACTTTGATTTTAAAGTAAAATGGAGAAAATGGTATGAATCAGAGGGAAATATAAATGCAGTAGAGCGCCAGTCAGATAGTTCAGTGAACTAAAGCGCCTGCCTAGGAGAGCCCAGCGGCCAGGGTTGGATCCCCAGCATGCCATGTGGGCCCCGCCCCCAGGGTGCACTGAGATGGTAATTGAGATTGAGCATGGTGGTATGTGCCTGTACTCCCAGCACTTGGGAGGCTGAAAATAAGAAAATCACTACGAGTCTGATCTACGTAGTGAGACCCTGTAGACCCTGTCCTAAATACATAAAAAATAAATAAAAAGCAGTAGAGATTTGTTTGCCTGTTTTCTAATAGAACATATCATTATGACATTTTGAGGGAAAGATTGAAGGAAGAGAGTTCACAGGTGAAGAGGGGATCCCTGAGGGCAGGCCAACATCTTGGGAGTACAGAGACTGATATTTTTGCAGGTGAAAAGGAGTTGTTTGAGGAAAGCTGAGAGTGTGTGTCAGAGAGCATCAGGCTTTTGTGAAGAGACGGGGTCATTTCAGGGGCTCAAGAACCTAGTGAAGGCAAAGAAAAGTTGGAGAGCGTTGAGAAACTGCAGCGCTCCTAGGAACACCTTACTTGGCTGGGCCAGGTCCTCCCCAGCCTCAGTGTCCAGCTCCCACCCAGTGCTTGTGCTTGGTTTTAGATGCAGAGGAATCACTTGGCCCGACACCTACAAGAGAACACGCAGTCGCACATGAGGATGCTGGCCCAGGCCGTTCAAAGTTTAAACGTTGCTTTAACTCCCGTGCCTCCGCGTGATGTGCTGCCCTATGATGCTGGCTCTCTGTCCCGGGCTTCCTCTGGCTGCCACTCAGAGGTCCAGAATTTCCAGGAAACCATTCAGCAGTTAGAGGGCCGCCTCGTCAGACAGGACCATCAGATCCGGGAGCTGATCGCTAAGATGGAAACCCAGAGTGTCTACGTAAGTGAGCTTAAACGAACTATTCGAACCCTCGAGGACAAAGTGGCAGAAATTGAAGCTCAGCAGTGCAATGGGATTTACATTTGGAAGATTGGCAACTTCGGGATGCACTTGAAGTCCCAAGAAGAGGAGAAGCCTGTGGTCATTCACAGCCCTGGGTTCTACACTGGCAAGCCTGGGTATAAGCTATGCATGCGCCTGCACCTCCAGTTGCCCACTGCTCAGCGCTGTGCAAACTACATATCGCTCTTTGTCCACACCATGCAAGGGGAGTATGACAGCCACCTCCCTTGGCCCTTCCAGGGAACAATCCGCCTTACAATTCTCGATCAGTCTGAAGCACCAGTAAGGCAGAACCACGAAGAGATAATGGACGCCAAGCCAGAGCTGCTTGCCTTCCAGCGGCCCACAATCCCCCGGAACCCAAAAGGTTTTGGCTACGTAACTTTCATGCACCTGGAAGCCCTAAGACAGAGAACCTTTGTGAAGGATGATACGTTATTAGTGCGCTGTGAGGTTTCTACGCGCTTTGACATGGGTGGCCTTCGAAAGGAGGGTTTTCAGGCACGAAGTACGGATGCAGGAGTCTAACTTGCCTTCATTTGTTTACAAAGGAAAACTGTGGAAAAGTGCCTTCCTTGCCTTGTGTTTCAGGAAAATATGCAAGCACACAGAAACGGTGGGGAAGAGATAATGCCAGTGCATGTTCTTGCAGAGATTACTTGCTACCCCTTCCTGTTACACGTAGCTAAGGCTAGTTTCCCTTGGGAATCTACATTATTTCATGCTTTTTCAGAAATGTTACATTTGAAGCGCCTTTGTGAGTTAGCACACCTTTCTGGTGAACTTTCCTGGTCATTTGCCACAGTATTTTACTGTCAGAAAAAAACAAAAACCAGACCAGGTATGGTGGTGCATGCCTGTAATCCCAGTGCTAGGGAGGCTGAAACAGTTATCACATACAGAAACAAGCAAACAAAAAAGCCCAAATATGTATTGCTAAAACTTGAGCCATTGATAGTAATGGGTTTTGCTTAAAAACTTGGTTTATGTTATGGTATTGTGTAAAATATATTGAATGTGAGATCACTACTGCCCATGAAAGAATGACTGCTCTGGAAAGTAAAGTTCTCATTTTATTTGACCGGCTATAGATTTCAGAGGATTTCAACTGTAATCCTTAAAAACCTTAAGTTCTCATTCACCCTTTCCTCCCTCCTGATGTTTACTAATACTCAGGGACAGGCTGACATCCTGAGTGTGGCCCTAGTGTAACCGTGTTGTGTGTTAAGTCCCTTGCTTGCTTCATCCTGACGAGCTTCCGTATCTCCTCGGGGTCGCAGGTGGCCTCCTCTCCAGGGTCTGTGCTGCTGAGGCCCATGTAGCCCCCAGCGGCTCTGTGCTGCTCTGCAGAGCCCTTGTGTCTCCTCAGTAGAGAGTGAATTCCACAGCCCTGCCCATGCCGCCTGTTGGTTTTTGTGCTCACAAAATCACAAACAAAAAAAAAGTGATTCAACTAGTTAACTTTTATGACATCTCATTGGTAGTAACAGAAGCTAAATGAGCCAGAAATGGTCAGATCTTGTGACTACCATCTGATTTTATTTGAGTGGTACAAAATTGATTTCCTAAAAACAGAATTTTTTTTTAAACTTAGGCAGTCTCCGGAGGTACCAAGAAATCACTAAATCAAAGTTGGAGGTCATAAGGATTATATCACAGCACAACCTCACTTGAGTAGGTTCTAGTCCAGTAAGCTCTGAGGAGTGGGCTCAGGTTCCTCACAGGGAGCAGAGATGTGCATGCCATTATATATTTGTTAACAACCTATACATAATAAAATGTGTGGTATCTAGTTTTCAGGTGGCCGCATAACTAGTATGAACATTTATAAAGAACCAAAAGGACCCACATGCTGCTGTTTCACACAAGATTATTCAAAGTTTCTGGTCATGCGAAATGGTATTGTATCTCCCAAGGGCCCAAGTCAGAACCCCAGTCAGCATTCAAGCGCTAGCTTAATTTCCAGAGGAAGCTCAGAGTCCTTGTATGTGAAGAGGACTCTGGTTTTCCACTCCAAGTCACCCTAGCAGTGTCCTTGTGTTTCCTTGGCCTGTGTTTCCCTCTCTACGCCCTCAGTGCCCTCTTGTTCTAGTGGCATGACAGTAAAGGTCAGGAAAAGACCCTGTTCTCTCACCATGTGAACGCCCCCGGCTCATTACTGGTTACCAGTTTGTTTCCTGCCAGGCTGTGTCCTTTGGCTGTTCCCAAACAGCTCCTGAGAACCACCACAGCAGCCCCGCCCGCTAAGTAGGGAGACCTGTGCTGCTGCGTTCCTGCCATTGTTTTTCAGTGCATAAATAATCAAATGCCATTTAAAAAGTAAGAGGTAGTTATTTTTGTATTTACATATATAGAAAAGGCCTGAAGTATCATAAATGATTTTGGATGGTTTATTTTTTTGTACATTCTTGCACTTTTTACATTTTCTATAATAAACATGTACTTTGATCAGAGAAGAAAATTAATTGCTGCCAGAAAGTATGAACTTCCCATTTGAAAAAGGAAGTGATATTTAAAAGCTTCCTGGTTAAATATCTATTAAAAGCATGTCTCTGCCTTAGGTACTAAGAGGAGTCATTTCCTGCCTTGGTTGTGTTATTTTGTATTTATTTATTTATTCTTTGCCAATTCACAAGCCTTCAAAACAGTTTTTTGCCTAGCTTTAACTTTTCATAGGTTCAAGCTTCCCATCTGTAAACTAAGTTGAACTGAATGTTTCTAAGGTTCCCTCCTCCCATAAAATTCTACCTTATGAAACTTGAGTTTTAATGCAGAGAACATTGATGATGCTTAGCAAGCGATTTTACCAATGAAAAAATGGTTTCAACTTTCTCTTTGCTGGCGCTAGTGTTTTACTTCAACCGAGTGCCCATCAGCTGGTTCACCTCTTCATTAAAGCAAGCAGTTTTTATAATTCCCAAAATTCAGCATTTTGTACTAAAACAGCTCTTGCTAGTAGTCGTTTGTTGTAAGATGATGTCATGGGTGCAGAGAACACCCAGTTGTTCAGTGGTCAGCCAAATAGATTTTGGTAAGATTCAAGTTGGAATCAATTCCTGCCCTGGAAATTGATATCTTCTTTACGTTTGAATCTCCTACCCCGTGCTTAAGCACCTACTTGCACCTGCCTGGTCTATAAGCATTTGAGCTGTGAATTTTATTCTGTTAACCATCATTTAACATAGTCACCTTTGCCATGGTTAATTTTTTTAAAAAGTGATTTAGAAGGAAAGGTGGGTTTTCATGCCCTAATGATGGTCGACAGTTATGTTGGGTGATCTCTAGCAGTTACTATTGGTGACTGGTCTAAGTTACGTTCTTGCAGACTGGTTCTACACCAGTGTTGGCCAAGCTAAGGCCCTTCTTAGGAATTAGGCATGCAGTTGGAGTACAGTCTCTTTACCAAAGACTAAGTGCTTGTCATCCCTTTATCCAGGGATTCCTCAACTCTCTGGCGACCAGAAAACATGTTTAATTCTTAGGTTTTGCAAACTTAAGACTTTGAAGTACATTTCTTTACACGTACTCACTGACAGCTCTGCTCTCAGCTTGCCTCGGTTACGTGCTATTCGTTGTTTCATGTAGAAATGTCCCCAGGTATTTTGTGTGTGTGCGATGCCTAGTTCCCTAGAAGCCTTGAGGAAAAAGGGACTGTATATCTTCTTTTGAAATACTGTTTAAATTCCCAGGTTCTCCTGTTAGCCTGTAGCTAGCTTCACAGGTGTCGGGCCCTGTGTCTGTCCCTCTCTGCGCCCTCAGTGCTCTGTCCTGTGTTAAGGTTGAATTAGCACTTGCAGACTCCGATGGTCTCAGGAAACCAGACTATGAATGGATCTCAGCAGATCGTAACCCAGTGCACGGCTTTCACGTTGAGCCAAAGACCAACACTTGTAAGAAAATGCCTGGTTGCTTCACTAACCGTCTCCTGTGTGTTCACGTTCCCTGTTGCACCTCTACTTACAAAAGCTGAGGTTGCGATGCAATAAAAAATAATTCAAGATGGGAAAAAGGTTTTTATGGAGAAGGAGACATGGTAGACCTTTCCCTGTCTTAGTGCTCTCTCTGCTGGATGCTAGTCCTGCCTGTAAGAGGGCAAGGGAGGATGCTGCCCAGCTCTGGGGGCTTGAGCTCCTACAGGAGCTCATTCCTACTCCCGGGAGGCCCCCAAAGCAGCAGGAACTGGTTTACTTCTGTGCTAACCCCCAGGGAGAAGATGGAGTGTTTGTGGGGTAAGAATGGTGTTCTGGTCTTTTACGGGTCTCCTGTCCTTGGCTCACTCACACATATAACATTAAACGATGGCATGGATTGGAACACAGTTTCTTACATGTGTCATATAACTGACCAATATCTCCTGTAAGTTTTAGGTTTGCTAAGGCACAGGTGTCACTATGAACTTCTTCACTCAGCACTTTATTGTGAAATTTTTCAGCCATGCAGAAAAGCTTATAGCATAGTGGACATCTACACCTAGAATCGACCGTCACAAACTGCTGTATTTGCTAACACATTACTTTGGAAGCCTAGTTAAGACTTCAAACTTTGGGGTTTCAATCCTGAAATAATTGAGCAGCTATAATTGAGTGTTCGTAAGTTCTGTGGGGTGACTTGTTATATTTGTAGGTAGAATCGTAGTCCTCAGTTTGATTTTAAACTATTGTGTAAATGTTAGGGTGAATTTTTATCTTATTTATTTTGCCTTAAGGGATATTTTTATAATACATTTGTTTGAAAGCCTTTGATTGCTTGTGCAGAATATTCTAATGTTATTTTCACACTTGATAAATTATCCAATTAATTTCTTTGGTGAGAATGTAATTTTAGACCCAATTTGTTTATGTAAGGTTCCAGTCACTAAAGCAGCTGTGTAATTTAGCATATAAACTACTTAGTTAGAAACTAAGATAAATTTTACTCCTGACTGATCATGGAAAAACTGTTTTGCTTTGTCTTTGTGATATTTTATCTACCTGTATTGAGGAAGCTAAAATTTGAAATGTAGATATTATTATGTCCTGGGTAACATGTATTAATTTCAATCTGTGTTACAAGATACTTTCTGAATCCAGAGAGGCTTCTTAGAATTTTCTAACTATATGAGAGGCTGTAGAATGAAAAATTTCAATTTTTCTGACTCTTGAAAAATGGGAACATCCAGCGGTCAGAGTATCTTATCAAAAACCTACTGCTGCTCAGACGTTATTTTGCCATGGAATTTGTAAGTAGTCTTCATTATTCATTTGGATTGTGAAAATCTGTGCTTTATTAGAGAAAGCAAATGTAAAGATGACTATTGGGTGATTGTAATCACAGATTGAAAAATTAATACTCGGTTTAAAAGAAAGTTGTACTGAAGCGACAGATTTAAAAAATTATTCCAATTCAGTGTACCGCAGTCTCCCTAAACCTGAGGTGCAAACGCGTGAGCTGTGGCAGGGACTGGCGGAGAGGGACCAGGGACAGGAGCCAAGGCTGGCTCTCTGCCTCCCTCTGCTAGATAAGGGCGACCCAAGCCTCAACCATGCCATGCATGTGAATTCATGTTTATCTCTCAGAAGCAGCTGGAGTTTTTTACTCTAATTGTGTCTTAGTCTTCACAAGGATGGGACCAAGACAGTGTTCCTTGAATGACACCTTTTTGAATGTAAATTGAGAAGAAAGCGTGCCAGCCTGATGTGCCTTCTCCCTCCTGTCGGATGTGTTTCCCTCATCAGCCTGTACATAGCAAGAATATCTTTACAAAAGGAGTGCTCTTGTTCAAAATGAAATGCCTAGTACAATAAAGCAATATCCCAAGAGGTATTTAATAAAATAACCACACTGCTTTGATTTTGTTTCAGTGTCGTTCTCTGTGGGGACCATAACACACTATATTAGGAAGAAGAGCAGTACCAAGTGCTAGGTTTTGCTTGAAATAAAAAGAGCTAATGGCTTGCTGTGGCAGCAAGAGATTCATTCCGGTTCTTGTTTCAGGCCATGATTTCTGTTCTGAGGCCTTTAAGATTACAGGCCTGGCAAGAGAGAAACTTTCTGAAACCACTTTAAGCCCAGTGAGGAAAAGAGACAATATGGAACCAGCAACAGCATGCCTTTATTTCTAACCAAAATATCCATGCTTCCTAACTCCAGGAAGTTTGGAAGTGACTCTGTCTTTATCCCAGCATAATTTCCACCTCAATTATAGAACCCAAGGCCATGTAAATAGACAAATCTCTCCAAAAGATTGTTTATTTCATACCCAGATCAAACACAAGAACCTTGTGCTTGCCTGGCGGGTGCTTATGCTGCTGAGCTACCTCCCTGGCCCAAGATGCTTAACGTAGATGGGCGTTGCTCTCACAGGAGGACACTAAAAGTCTAGTTTATTTTAACCCATGTTCCTTTGGGGTCATTTTAGAGAGAAGAAAAGGAAAGAATGCATGCTTTTGTACAGGACAGACTCAGAACTAAACCTGACCATATGTTTAGGGTCAGGATTATAATTTGTTTATATAACTTGATAAAAAGAATAATGTGTACAGTAGTACAACTGAAACAAAGTGCTTATAAGACGTGGTTTCACAACATTCAATGGATTCTGATAGTCTCTGTTCAATTTCACTTTAGAGCTCCAAAACATGAGTTTATGAGATTATACTGTACCTCTTAAGTCAATACCTGGAGACTTACAGTACCTTGGAAAGTTAGAAACCAAATTCACTCTTACACAGCCTGGAAAGGCCTTCGGGCCTCCACAGGTTCTGCACCAGCCCCCCAGGATCATGTCTTTGGGACCCTCCTGGCCCCACGTATGTTCCCTGTATGTGGGCTGCCCTTGATCCAGCCTGCGGACCGGGCCTTCATGCCTGGTGCTGCTGCTCCCTGCTCTCTATCCCTTCTCCACTGGAGATCAGCATGTTAGCCTGGCAAGATAGCTCAGCAGTCTAAAGTGCCTGCTTAGGCAACCCCGGGGACTGAGGTTCGATCCTGGGCACCACATGCTGCACCAGCCCCACCCCCAGGGCAGGCTGAGCCAGCTATAACATAATTAAATAAAGTTTTTTAAAAAAAAAAAAAATTAGCTGCTGGAGATCAGCATTATTTTCTGAAAGGAAATCTCTAAGATTTACATTCTCTTCAAGTCTAAATTATCTTAAAGACTTAAGCTTTAGGAAAGCAAAAGTCTCACAGAATCCTGATGTTACACACCTTGTAATCCCACCATGCTGGGAGGCTGAGACAAGAAGATCAGAAGTTTGAGTCCAGCCTGAGCAACTTAGCAAGAACTTATCAAAAAATAAAACTTAAATGGCCTTTGCTCAGTGAGAAGGCCCTTGGTTCAACTCCCAGTACCACCACCAAAAAAGAGCCCTATTTCTGAAAGCTCTTTTGCTTGGCCATATAACTTTCCTGATAGATAAAGTGGTGAAGTCTTACCTGTTTTAAGGAAAGAGAAATGGCAAACGTGTTCATATCGCTAAAGATTATTTGAATCATTGAGCATCTAATTATGAGTTTTCAAGGAAAAAACAGCCCTCTCAAATGGCTGATATGAGATTGGCCTTTACTAAAGGATCATTTTCAAAAGAGAATAATAGGGCCCACAGATATGAAATGAGCCTTATTAATAAAGATTTTATTAAATTCTGAATGAAACCAAGCAGGTGTTACAATCAGTTCAAAGTAGAAAATAGCAAACACACTTACAGACCAAGAAATTAAAATAAATATATAAATGGAAGAAAAAGTAGCATCCTCACCCTTGGAGGAAGTGAAGAGAACAGGATGGCTAGGGCCAGGTTATGACTGCAATCCCGGCTACTCAGGAGGCTGAGGTAGGAGTGTCAGATATTCAAAGCCAACCTGGGCAACTTGGGCCCTCCCCAAAATAAAATGAACTGGGGGTAGAGTTCTGTGTATGGCTCTGTAGTGGTCAACTTTGCTGGATCACCTTGGCAATTCCACATCCTGAGCCATTGGGGCCCCGCCCCCCAGGGCAGGGTGAGGAGGGCCTGCCCCAGATGGACTCAGCACCAAAAGGGTATGTAAAGGGGTTGAGGAGGGCTTCTGCACCCCACTTCCTTGGAGCAGTTCTGAGCTCAGCCATGCCACTCGGGAGGAGCTTTACCTTCACCATGGAGCTCCAGCCTTCACAGGGTAGAAGGAAGGGAGAGAGGCTTGGTGGACGCCGCAACTGCTGCTCCCTCCTCTGCTCTCCGCTGCTCTCCACTGCCGTGAACTGCTGCCTTCTGCCTCAGAGCCAGCCAAATGTGGACTGAAACCTCCACTAACTGAGCTAACTAAACATCTCCTTCCTTCATTTTGGGTGTTGGGTATTTTGTCCCAGTAACAAGTAAAAGGTAACTGAGACAAACGCAATGATCACAACACCCGAGTTCAATCCTCAGCACCAGAAAGTGAGAGAACATGGCGTCTTCCTTACTTTTTCTTTCATTGTTGGGACAAAATACCCAATACCCAAAATGAAGGAGAAAAAGTTTCTTTAGCTCACAGTTTGTGGAGATTCCAGTCCATTATCCACTGGCCGCAAGGCAGGGTGGACTGGCAAAGAGACAGCAGTTCAAGGCAGCAGAAGACAGAAAAGGCAAGAGCAAAAGTGGGGAGAACCAGCCCCTTTTCCTGCCTTACTTGTAAGCACCCACCTGCCTTTGGGTGGGTGTAGCACTCACACCACCTGGTGCCTTCCTTCCAGCTGTTCATAGAGGATCCCGTTCCCCTGCTGAGTCACCTAAACTTCTCAAGTTGACAGACCGTATCAATCCTTATGCATGGTTTAATTTGCATTTCTAGAAACAATTCTTCTGCATTGCTGTGACTTACCCAACAGAGTTGTAAGCTGTTTCCTTAGAATCAAAGGGTAAACCCGAACAGTATGCAAAAACTTAGACTGAAGCAGGGTTTTCTCCACTAAACTTACCTGACAAGTTAGTACAGTGTGCAGATTATAAACAAATAGGTTTGAGGTTCTCAGCCAGTATTAGACTACTCTGTCATTTACTATATAACCTGATAGCTCCTGCGAAGCACCAGACCTGAAGACATTGACACCAAACAGAGCCTGAGAAGCCCGTAGGTGGCAGCAAACCACTATTCCTAGAGAATAGCTTCAGAAAATTGTGTAATTGGATTAACCAGAAGTCCAAAATTCTCCGAGATCATATGCGAAACTTCTCTGAAATCATAGGCAACAAGTTGTAAGTTGTATCTGATGTACTTTTTCTGGAGAGCAAGTCCTGAAACTTTTGTTGTAGATCTGATGAAAAATACAAAACACTTAGCTCAAATGATACAAATTCTATGTAGGCTGAATTGTTATATCCAGAAGTGGACTGCCCAATCAGTGTTAGGATGGAAACAGGTAAGGAGCTGTTAGGTCAACTTGTACAAAAAAAATGCTACTTTTTTGAGGTCAGAAGAGGTTGAATGTTGGCGTCTTTGTGTGTTGCCACCTCACATACAATTCCTGGACTCCCCTGGATCCACCTTATTCTCATACAGCTGATGGATAGCAGAGAGGGACAGAAGAACCGGTGTGATCCCTCGTCCAAGATGAGCTTTAGGAGCATGAACGGCGGGATGCCAGTGTGTCCCAAGATCTACACTTTCAACCCAGGCCTCTGCCTCCACTCGGAGCACTGAGACCCAACAGCATGGGGATCTTCACCAGGGCCACTGTGTCCAGTGCAGATGACCAGGCCCCAGGCCATTCTCTTGAGTCGGACTCTGAGGAGTAGCTGGGGAATTTGCAGCATAGACTCTTCCATACTTAAGGCATAAGTAATCACAGGAGATGAGGGGAGAAAGTGTGAGTTGTGACATACACAGAAGCTATAATTGTTAAAATGGTGGCCTCATTCAGTCCCCTGTCCTGCATGCCATGCTGGCCCCGCTCCCAGTGGCACACACCTGTAATCCCAGCACTAGGAGGCTGACAACAGGAAGATCACTACCAGTCCGAGCTGGGTAGTGAGACCCTGTACCAAATACATAAAATGAAAAGGAAAAAAATTAAACTAAATTTAAGTTTAAAAAATAGTGACCTCATGCCCCATGCAGAAACAGAATGAGCAGATGTCAAAGCTGTTTATTCAGCTCATTAAGCCTTAATAGTCAGGTGGTAAAATTGATTGTAAGCTGGGTGTGTCGCTCATGACTGTAATCTCAGAACTTAGGAGGCTGAGACAGGAGGATCATCTCAAGCTTAAGGCTGGCTTGGACTACATAGTAATGACAGTGAACAACATAGAACATTGTCTCTTAAAAATAAAGGAAAATAAATTTTTAAAGATGATTGTAAATGCACTTGAAAAATAGTTTATGTAATGCAACAGGAAAAGCATTTTCTTTACTTTTTAAAAGTACCTAATAGTATAAAAACAAAAAATTACAAACGATACAGAATTACACTAAGTAAAATAATATGAATTTCTCAGTATTTGTTGTAGTTCTATGTTGTATTCAAATTAGTTGTTCATAGTAGTAGATATATGCATGCAAAATTGGAAGAGAGAAATATATAAAAAATTAAGAGACAAAGGAAAAAGAATTGAAAAAAGGAGACAGAACAAATTAAGCATTAACTGCTCCTTCCCATAGACTAGCAGAAATCCACAGTACAGGGAAAAAAGCATTTTCAACACACACACACACACACACACAAAATGATTAGTGTAAGATTACTAGGTTAAAAAGATGACTGGGACTGGCAAGATGGCTTACCAGTCTAAAGCACCTGCTTAGAAAAGTTTAGGCAACCTCAGGGACCGCAGTTCAATCCCTGGCACCATGTGCTGTGCCAGCCCCACTCGCAGGGCAGGCTGAACCCTCCATAACACAAATAAAGAACGTTTAAATAAAATAAATTTTAAAAAAAAAAAAAAGATGACTGATGTCCATTAGACTAATAATACCATGATCTTTGGGGTGTTTTTCCCAATCCACTAGAAAAATACAAATTAGCATAACTTCGTAGTACAACATGTGACATCTAAAATAACAAAATGAAACACAGGCACATTCTTCTAGAAAATCAATTAGTTCTTGTGTGGACTTGTTAAGTAATTATTCATTATAGCATTGAAAGGATAGCCTGCTCAAAGTTAAAATAATTACTTTTTT
>PVKN010020065.1:0-16104 GCA_004027915.1 Capromys pilorides
TAAGTGAGATCCTATCTCAAAATTAAGGCAGGTGATAGGGAGTGTAGCCTAGTGACAGGCTCAGGAGTTTAGTTCCCAGTACCAAAAAATAAATAAATAGAAATAAAAGAAGTAGCCAATGCATTAGTCTGGGTGAGTGATGGTGGTGGCTTAGGGTAAGGTAGGAGATAAATGAGAGATTTGGAAGATGTTTAGAAGTAGATACATTGATGGATTGGGTATAGAAAAGTTGAGGCACAGAAGAATTAAGGTTGATTCCTATGCTTTGACTTTTGTTCTTGTTTTGCAAGGCAGGGTCTCAAACCCAAGACCTTACCCATGCTAGGCAAGTATTCTAACAATGAGTTACATCCCCAGCTTGACTCCTGTGCTTTGGCTTGAGCCCTGAGCATGTGGTGGTAGTGTTTCTTCAGATGGGATGTTTAGAAGAATGGGATATCTGGAGAGATAGTAAATAAAAATTCCTGTTTTGGGCCAAAATAGACTATTTGCTGTGTTTATGAGTCATCCATGTGGTGACGTTACATGAGCATGTGAATGTAATAACTGGAGTTTTCAGGAGAGTATTATAGGGTTGTTTTTCTTTTTCTTTCTTTTTTTTTGGGTGTGTGTATGTGGCTCAGGCTGGCTTAAAGGTGGGTGTGGGGATCAAACTGCCATCCTCTGTACTTGACTTTGCTCACGCAGGTGCTTAAACCACTGAGCTAACCCAAAAGCCCCCTTGGGAGAGTATTAAGTTATGGAATCCTTTGGAAAAATGTTAGCTTGAGGGTTGGGGAGTTAGCTCAGTAGAATAAGTGCTTGCCTGGCAAACACAAGGTCCTGAGTTCAATCCCCAGTACCGCCAAAAAAAAAAAAAAAAAGTTAGCTTGAACCATATAAAAATATCATTTTCAGGGCTGGGGAGATAGCTTGGTGGCACAAGTGCCTGCCTGGCAAGTGCAAGGTTGTGAGTTCCAAATCCGGTCCCACAAAAAAAAGAAAAGAAAAGAAAATATCATTTTCCATCAAAACAGTGGATGAATGCTGGTAATTTCATAGGTTAATTCCACTAGATAATATTTGTTTGGTTGGTTGGTTGGTTGTTTTTTGGAGACAGTGTTACCATGTAGTTCAGGCTGGAAGTAAACTCACTATGTAGTCCAGATTGGTCTTAGACTTGTGGCAGTTCTTCTACCTCAACCTCCTAAGTGCTGGGATTACAGGCATATGGCTCCATGTCCAGTTCTACTAGATGAGCTCACTGGAAAAGATGTAGAGAGAAGAGAAATAAGGGAAGATCTCTGGACATACATTTGTAGGTTGAGAACTGTAGGAGCCAACACAGGACACTGAGAAAGAGCAACCACAAGGTGGGAGGAATCCTGGAGATGTCATTAAAGCCACCAGTGGGACCAAGCACGGTGGTGTATGCCTGGACAATTAGAATTTATTGAACTCCGGACTTTGCACCGAGCTACATCCCTAGAACACCTTCTCCTTCTCCCTTTAAAAGAAAATGTATGCAGGTCTCACTAAGATGTCCAGCCTTGGTTCAAGCTTGTAGTCCTTTTGCCTCAGTCTCCCAGAGTACTGGGATTACAAGCATTTACCACCACACCTGTTTCCAAGAATTATGTTTTCTTGTTTTTTTTTCCTTTTTTAAATTTTTATTTATTTATTTGTTTGTTTGCTTGCTTGTTTGTTTGTTTGTTTCTTTCTTTATTTTATGGCTGGCTCAGCCTGCCCTGGTGGTGGGGCTGGCGCAGCATGTGGTGCCGTGGATTGAACCGCAGTCCCTACAGTTGCCTGAGCTTTCCTAAGCAGGCACTTTAGACCACTGAACTATCTTGCTGGCCCCTCTTGTTTTGTTTTTTGAGTTTTTTTTAAGAATTAAGTTTTATGACTGGGAAGATAGCTCAGCGGTTTAAGTGCCAGCTTGGCAAGCACAAGGACCTGGCTTCAATTCCTGATACCACATGCCATGCTGCTGTGCCATCTACTGAAACCAGGCATGGTGGTGCACACGTATAATCCCAACACTGAGGAGGTTGAGAGACAGGAGGATCACTGTGAGTCCAAGCTGTAGAGCAAGACCTTGTACCAAATAAATAAAAGATTAGGGGAAAAAAAAAAGCATGCACCATCATTCCCCAACTTGTTTTTTATTTTTTTTTTTAAATAAGTTTTAGCCAGACACGGTGATGCAAGCCTGTAATCCCAGCAGTCGGGGGCTGGAGCAGGAAGATTGCTGTGAGTTTGAGGTCAGCCTGGGCTACATAGCGAGACCCAGTCTCAAAAAAAGTTACAACCTAAATTCATTAGAGGCACCTGTGAGTTGTTCGATAGCGATATGAGGTAGGGACTCCATCCCTGTCACTGCCTTAAGTAGAGGCCGATTTCTGAGGGAGCGTGCTGAGTAGGTGGCGCACCTCAAGCCCTCAGCTCTGCTGAGTAGGGCATATGTCCCTGACCACCTGGCACCAAGGGGAACTTCCCAGAGTTGCTGAGACCTGTGTTCATGCTGATAAATGGAGAGGCTTCGGAGGGAGGCAGAGGAGCAGAGACCAGGCAAGGTAGGTTTTGGTGGGTAAAGCCAGGGTGCTCCTGGGCAGCAGTAGAATTAGAAGTTGGAAAGGATGGCCAGGTCTGGTGGCACAGGCCTCTAATTCCAGCACTGGGAAAGCTGAGGCAGGAAAATTGTCATGAGTTCCAGGCCAGACTAAACTATAAAGCAGGACTGTCTGAAAAAGATTTTAAAAAAGAAGTTGGAAAGACACATAACAGAAGGCCTTTGAATGTCAGGTTTTACCTTGAGCAGGACATGATACTTTCAAAGTGGTAAAGCAGAGGAACTGTCATTTGTGTTTTCTAGCCGGGCATGTAGGCTCTTCCTCTAGGTTTATTCTCAGCTACTGTCTTAGTTCTGGCTATTGTAAAAAGTACCGTACATGGAATGACTTCAAACAGCAGAATTGCCGGGCTGGTGGTGTGTGCCTGTAATTCCAGTGCTCAAGAGGCTGAGGCAGGAGGATTGCCATGAATTTGAGGCCAGCCTGACATATATAGTGAGTTTAAGACCAGGCTGAACTACAGAGCAAGATCTTTTCTGAGAGACAGACAAGTGTGCGTATGCACACACACACACACACACACACACACATCAGTATTGCACACCTGTGATCCCAGCTAGTTTAGAGGCTAAGTCAGGAGAATTATAACTTCTACCCCAGCCTGCACAATTTAGGAAGACTCTGCCTCAAAAAAAAAAAAGGCCTACAGAAGTAGCTAAGTGATAGAGTACCTGCATAATATGAACGTGTGTGGGTACTTTGTACTACAAAAATAAACACTAGAACTTTCTCATAGTTACAGAGGCCACCTGAGATTGAAATATCAGCATGGTTGGGTTCTGGGCTGTCTTTTGTCATGAGAGCCCATCATTTTGTTTTTATGTGTTTGGTACAGAGTCTCACTGTGCAGCTTGGACTTGTAGTGATCCTCTTGTTTTCAGCCTCCCCAGCACTGGATTACAGATGTGTGCCACAACTCCTGATTTCCGTGGGCTCAGCCTGCCTTGGGGGCAGGGCCAGTGAGGCATGTGGTATTGGGAATCAAACCCTGGTCCCTGCGCTTGTTTAAGCAGGCACTTAGTCAATGGAGCTATCTCACTGGGCCTGAGAGCCCCATCCTTACAACCTAATGACTGCCCAAGACTCCACATCAAGAGGGCTTAGGGCCTGCCAAATAGCTCAGCGGGTTAAAGTGCCTGCAAGCAGGTGCAGGGGCTGAGGTTTCAATCCCTGGTCCTGCTGTGCTTGCCCCTCCCCTGGGGCACACTGAGATTCAATTGAGACTGGGTGTGATCTCACATGCCTGTAATCCCAGCTCTTGGAAGGCTATAAACAGGTGGATCACTACAAGTCTGATCGAGTAGTGAGACCCTGAACACCCTGTAGACCCTTCCCTAAAATACAAAAAAAATACAAAAAGAAAAAAAGAGGGCTGGCAGTAGGGCTCTTACTTTGCACACGAGGCCCTGGGTTCAGTCCCCAGTGCCACACACACAAACATGACTCCACATCAAAATACCATTGTACTGGAGATTAGGATTTCAGTGTATGAATGTAGGGGAAAAGATGTTCAGCCAATAGTAGACATTTCTCCCTTGAGTCTGACTCCTACAGTGCTGAGTTGGTATCCACAGTCCCTTGCCTTTAATCATACTATAGTAGAATGTAAGCTCTATAAAGTGTGAGCTCTATGAGGGAATTCATGATTTTTGTATTGTTAGTGGTGGTGTCTTTTTTGGGGAGTGGGGAGAAATAAGGTTTCATTATGCAGTTCAGGCTGATGAACTTATTTTTATCTCAGGTTGACCTTGAATTCATGATATTCTTCCTGCCTCAGCCTCCAAAGTGCTGAAATTACAAGAGTGTACCCTGTGCCCCAAATCTGTTTTTTTTTTTTGTGAGACTGGGTTTCAAACTCACAACCTTGCACTTGTCAGGCAGGCACTTGTGCCACAGAGCTATCTCCCCAACACCCAAATCTGTTTTAATCTTTTCTTTTGAGGCAGGTATTCACTATTCTAGGTTGCCTAGACTGTCCTCAAACTTGCAGTCCTCCTGTTTCCGCCTTTCAGAGTGCTGGGATTACAAGCATATGCCACTATACCCAGTCTCATGGTGTTGTGTATAGGTCCTTGCCTAGGGCTCAGTTCAGAAATGTGTCAAGAAGCCAGGCGAGGTGGAGCACACCTATAATACCAGCACTCGAGAGACTGAGGCAGGAGGATCACTTCAAGTGAGACCACCCTGGGCTACAAAGTGAGCTCAAGGCCAGCCTGAACTGCATGGTGAGACAGACCCTGTCTCAAAAAGAAAACACACACACAAAAGAAAATAATAGATCAAGATAGTAATGTTGTGCACCCTCCTCCTGAGTCACTGGTGCCTAATTTTTGAAAATTTAAGAGTGAAGCATGCTGGTGTGTGCTTGTAATCCCAGCATTTGGGATGTGAGACAGGAGAATGGCCAAGAGTTTGTGGTCATCTTGAGCTCCGTAGTGAGACCCCCTGTCAAAACAGACAAACAAACAGTACATTTATGTAGAGCCCAACAGAATGGTACATGCCTGTAATCCTAGCACTCAGAAGTCTGAGGCTGGGGAATTATGAGTTTGAGGCCAGCCTGGGCTACACAGTAGGACTCTAACTCAAAAAACTTATAAATATATGTGTGATTGGTGATTGATCCCAGAACTTTTAAATGCATGTCCCACCACTGACCTACACCTTTAAGGCCCACATTTTACAGGATTAGTTATAATCCCCTTGCTCTGTGTGTGTGTGTGTGCGCGTGCGTGCGTGCGTGCGTGCTACCAGGGTACCTTGTGCTTTCCAGGCAAGCACTTATTCCACTGAGCTGTCTCTCCAGCCCTCCCCTGTTTTTCCCCCACCCTAACCCCAGTGTCTTAATTGTCCTTGAAATTTGAAATCAGCTCGACAGAACAGATGGACTCTAGTGAATGTTGTTTTAGGGATCTAACTCATCTCTCCAGAACACCTACAGATGGCCCCAGTGCTTCATTTTTACGTCCGCCCCTCTGGCCATGAGGGGGCTGCTTCTGGACACAGTCTCCGGAAACTGCAAGGGAAACTGCCAGAGCTGAAGAATGTTGAGACTGAGCTGTGCTACAACGTGAACTGGACAGGTTTGGGCCAAGCATTGGTTCTTGGGGGAGGTGCCCAGTGCCAGGGCAGTGTCTGAGGTTGCCACTGCCCTGTCTCTGTAGCTGAGTCCCTCCCGAGTGCCCAGGAGATGAAGAAGCTGAAGTGGTTGTTCGGCTGCCCCTTGTTCCTGGATGGTGTTTCTCAGGAGTCTTGGCTCCATCCTGGCTCCAGTGACCTGCTGCTGGAGGTCGGGCCCAGGTTTGTCTCCTGCTGTCAGCATGTTCTGTGTTCCAGGGCACATTGTCCATATCAGACTGTTGTGCCCACCCTTTCTGCTTCCATTCCCCTCCTTTCACCTGTGCTCCTTAGAAATTTGTTTTTCCTTTGTACCATCCTACTGGGCACCTGGGAAGTTGCACATACTTTCCTTGTGTGGGTAGATGCCTGTGAAGACTGAGCTGGCTCCCAGACATGTTCTAAAAGTAAAATCAGGGGCTGGTGAGATGGTTCAGTGGTCTAAAGTGCCTGCTTAGAAAAGCTTAGGCAACCACAGGGACCGGCACCGCATGCTGGGCCAGCCCCACCCCCAGGGCAGGCCGAGCCAGCTATGATAAATAAATAAATAAAATTAAAAAATAAAAAAATAAAAAAAATAAAATAAAAGTAAAACCATTTGCAGCAATTGCAGCTATCTTGATTCTCAAGGGATTGTTATGGTTTGAGCGACATTTAAAATCGGGGCTGTTACTGCCCAGTCTGAAGCTGGAGGCCAGTGGTGAGGGCCTGTGATTGGTGGAAGGTTAGTTGGATGGCAATGAGCAGGATCCCTCTTCTCAGCTGAGATCTGCCAGGGCTTTCAGGCCCTAACTGTCTGATCTACTCTTCAGGCTGAACTTCTCCACCCCAACATCCACCAACATCGTTTCTGTGTGCCAGGCTGCTGGACTGGTGGCTGTGGATCGTGTAGAGCCAACCCGGCGCTACCAGCTCTCGGTGAGGCAGCAGGCAATCAGCGTGGTGAAATGGGTGGCTGAGACAGACCAGATATAAAGAGCTTAGTTCCTAAACTCTAGGGAAATAATGGGAGAAACCAAGAAGAGTTCTGGGCTTAGGGCTACTCCCTAAGGTTGTGCCGGTTGTTTACACTCTTCAGGTCCCTGGTTGAGTAGTGGAAGGGACAGAAATCTATCCTTTGTCCTCTGTACTAATCGCACAGCGTTCTATGGATTCATGCCTGAAAGGGGAATCTTTCTGTAGTCTAAACAGATGTGCTCTGAGAGGGATGGAAGATATAGCTTAGTGGTAGAACATTTGCTTAGCCTGTATGAGGCCCTGGGTTCAACCCCCAGCACTATCACACACAAAAAAATTTCCTCTAGGTGATGACTGAGAGGTCAAGAATGGGCCATTTCTAGGGGCCATGGAGATAGCTCAGGGGCACAAGTGCTTACTTGGCAAGTGCAAGGTCCTGAGTTCAATCCCTGATCCACCAAAAAAAAAAAAAAGAAAAAAAAAAAGGCCATTTCTCTTCATTCTTCAACTGTCATTCATGTTTCGTATGTGTCTCATCCCCAGTTTGCCCACCATCCTTCGGCTGAGATGAAGGCCTTGGCGTTGGCTATCCTGCATGACCGGATGACTGAACAGCTTTTCCCCCATCCTATCCAGAGCTTCTGCCCTGAGAATATACCAGCTCCCCTTAGTGGCCCCATCAATATCCTTGCAGAGGGTCGGTCGGCCCTGGAGAAGGCCAACCAGGAGCTAGGTCTGTGGGGCTAGAGGAGAAGGAAGAGGAGAGGAACCAAAAGTGAGCGGAGTGCTGGGACCTTGAATGTAGTGGCCTGAGTCCTAAAATCAACTTCCTGCAATTTGTCTCCCAGGTCTGGCTCTAGACTCCTGGGACTTGGATTTCTACACTAAGCGTTTTCAGGAGTTGGGGCGGAACCCCAGCACTGTGGAGGCTTTTGACTTGGCTCAATCCAATAGGTGAGGAGGAATGAGTCACTCCTGGTATCTATCTGTGGAATATGGGAGGAAAGACCACAAGGACCCCACTTCCATGCTTTCCCTTGCTGTAGGGACCTCCCTGAGTCTGTTTGAGGTTCTGGCTCCCCCTCATCTATCCAGCAGTACCTTCAAATGTTGGTTTTACTCTCACTTTGGCTCTGTATAATTTGTAGTGACAGAATGCTCAACAAAGACTTTTTGGCATCTTTTTTTCCTCATTTCAGTTTTGGAATGTATTTTGGTGTGCTAAGTATAAATTTCCTGTAGCTCTGGTGTCCAGTGGTGGTAAGAAGACGTAGCACAGAAGAATGACTCTTGATCTGACTTGTCTCCCTCTCCTTGTATCCTTTTAGTGAGCACAGCCGACACTGGTTCTTCAAGGGTCAGCTCCACGTGGATGGGAAGAAGGTGGCACACTCCTTGTTTGAATCCATCATGAGCACGCAGGCATCCTCCAACCCCAACAACGTCCTCAAGTTTTGTGACAACAGCAGGTCAGCGGTGCTCTGGACTGGGGTAGGCTCATGGGAGCGAAGGCCCCAGGTGCTGGGTGGGTTGGCACAGATCCCAGGAAGGAAGCAAGGTCCAGAACGGATGTGTCCACAGTGCAATCCAGGGGAAGGAAGTCAGATTCCTGCAACCTGAGGACCCTGCAAAACCAAGCTGCTTCCGGCAGCAGCAGCAGCTGAGACATGTTGTCTTCACAGCAGAGACACACAACTTCCCCACAGGTAGGCTGGTTCCCCCAGGAGGGCTGGGTAAGATAGAGTAGTAGGGTAAGGCAAAGGTCGAGCCTGGGGTAAACAGGCAAGCTGACTGTTCTTATTTTCTTGAAGGCAGTTGGAGATGGGGTGTGTTTCTGTGGCACTCATGATTCCCCCTCCCTCTTTGCAGGAGTGTCCCCCTTCAGTGGTGCAACCACAGGCACGGGAGGCCGGATCCGAGACGTCCAATGCACAGGCCGTGGGGCCCACGTGGTGGCTGGCACTGCAGGCTATTGCTTTGGAAACCTCTGTATCCCAGGTCCCATCACTTTCCTCTTTGCCTCTTTACTGCTGTTCATGGGTGTTCCCAGCAGGCACCAACTTCCATCTCTTAGGTCAAAGGGTGATCTGGATGTCTTTTTCCTAGATGGAAGGCTCCCAAGTACCTGGCTTTCACTGCCCACTCTCATAAGGAAAATAGGCCAGACTGGCTCTCTCTCTCTCCTCTCTCAAAGTTGCCAGACTAGCTTTGTAGAAATGTAGTTTTCTTTAGAAGCTAGCATTGGGCCAGTGAGATGCGCCTGCGGTCTAAAGCGCCTGCTTAGAAAAGCTTACATAACTGCAGGGACTGCGGTTCATCCCTGGCACCACATGCTATGCCAGCCCCACCTCCAGGGCAGGCTGAGCCAGCCATAATAAAAACAACAACAACAAAAAAACATAAATAGAAACTAGTATCAACTCAGCCAGAAAATATGATCCTGGGTTAACTGATAGCCACCACCTTCCCCGAAACATCCAATTTCTTAGGAAGCCTTTTAAGTTTTCCTGGGCATAGTAATGAACACCTGCTCTCTCGAAGGTTGAGACAGGAAGGATCACAAGTTCAAGCCCAGCCTGAGTAACTTAGTGACCCAGTGAGACACTGTCTCAAAATAAAAGAGATGGGGACATTGCCCAGTGGAAAGGCCCTAGGGTTCAATTCCCAGTGCTACCAAAAGAAAAAAAGGAGAAGCCTTAGGGCTTTTTACAGTTCAGAGGTAGAGTTCTTGTGTAGCATATGAAGCCCCAGGTTTAACCTCCAGCACTAAGGGAAAAAAGGCTTGAGAAGAAGGAAGGCTAGTGTGGGAGGTAGAGAACAAGACTGTGTGTAATTAGCAAGCTCTACCCCTCTCTAAAATGGAACATTCTGAACCTGGTGTGGTGGCACATGCCTATAATCCCAGCACTTGGGAGGCTGAGGCAGGAGGATTGCCATGAGCTCAGAGCCAGCCTGGCCTACATAATGAGTTCAAGGCCAGCTTGCACTACATAGTGAGACCTTGTTTCAAAAAAAAAAGCTGAACATTCTGACCATGTAGGTAGGAAGATGCTGGTTCTTCCATTTTCTGTATTTATGGTCCATTTAACTCTCTTCCCTCCAGGTTATAATCTTCCCTGGGAGGATCCAAGCTTCCAGTATCCTGGGAACTTTGCTCAGCCCCTGGAGATTGCCATCGAGGCCAGTAATGGGGCATCTGACTATGGCAACAAGTTTGGGGAGCCAGTCCTAGCTGGTGAGCCTGGGAGTATGGAGGGACAACAGATACCTAGCTCTAGAAGGGCTGTGGGCATGCATGTGGCCCAGGGGCTGTGGTACTGGGCAGGTGCTTAGGAGACTGGATGACGGTCCCTATCTTTCTAATGTCCACACTCCAGGCTTTGCCCGCTCCTTGGGCCTTCAGCTCCCAGATGGCCAGCGGCGCGAGTGGATCAAGCCCATCATGTTCAGTGGGGGCATTGGGTCCATGGAAGCTGAGCATGTGGGGAAGGAACCCCCAGAGCCAGGTAGGGGTCTGCCACCTTTTCCTGTGTCCACTTTCTCCCCAGTGAGGGCAGCTGTAGGGAGGGAGTTGAGGGGGCATTTCAGTGGTTAGTGTTCAATCTCCCGGCTTATGTCTCCCTCCCTTGCTCAAGGTGGAAGAAGGGTTTGTGCCAGCAGGGCAACCCCAACCTGTGTTGCCTCTGTCCTCCATCTCCTCCCTGTTTGCTGTGCCTGGTGGGGCCCTTCCCCAACCTGGCTGATCCCTGCTTCTGGGTCACACTTTGCTAGTTAATGTTTACTCAGTACCTGCTGTGTGCCAGGGACTTTTATCTGCTGGCTTGGTTCCAACAAGCAGACATTTATTATAGAGTGCCTCTTGTGTGTCAGGCATCATGCTAAGAGCTGTGAGGGACTAGAGATAAAAGCCCCGCTCCTGTTTTCTGACCAGAAGACCCAGTTGCATGGCTCCAAATTCAAAAGGCAAGAAATTTTGCAGTGAAAACTCCCCTTTCACGCTCCCACCCCAGACAGACCTGTCTGTATAGGGTCTCGCTGCGCTGCTCAGACTTGTAGTGATCCTTCTGTCTTCAGCCTCCCCAGTGCTGGGATTGTAGGCGTGCACTACTACTATGCCCGGACTCGGCTGACAACTCAGCACACGCAGCATGCGGGACTAGGGGTGAAACCCTGGTCCCTGCACTTGCCAAGGCGAACAAGGGTTTATGCTTAGTCTACTAAGCTGTCTTGCTGGCCCTATTTATTCTTTTTTAAAAATGCGTATATACATATTTTTCAAGTCATCACTTTCATTCATGTACCGTAAAACATCCTTTCAAAGTGCGTAAGTCAGTGGTTTATTTCGGTTTTTAAATATTTCGTGTGAAGGGATGAAACGAGATCTCACTATATTGTTCAGGCTGGTCTTGAACTCACTGTAGTCTAGGCTGGCCTCGATCTCACAGCGATCCTCCTGCCTTGGCATCCTGAGTGCTGGGATTACAGGTGTGTTCCCAGCAAGTCAGTGCTTTTTAGTGTATTCACAAAGTCATGCATCTTTCACTGCTAGTTCCATAGTATTTTCATCATCCCAGGAAGAAGTGCTGTGTCCCTCAGCAGTCACTCCTCACCTCACTCCCAGGCTCTGACCACTAATCTATCTACTTTCTGTTTCTATAGATTTGTTTGTTCTGGGCTTTCACATAAATGGCTGCTTTCACTTAGCTTCTTTTATTTTTTGGCACTGAGAGTCAGTGTTCATGACTTTGCACTTGCCAAGCAGGTGCTGTGCAAGCATATTGTTTTCAGAGTTCATTCACATAGCATAGCATGTATGAGCTTTTCGTTCTCTACTACTCTCACCTTTTTTTTTTTTTTTTGCAGTGGGAATTGTTCAAGGCCTTTCCACCAGCAATAGCCTGACCTCTTGTCCCTAACCCCATTTGTTCGTTCGTTCATTCATTCATTCATTCATTCATTCATTCATTTTGCAGTACCAGGAATCAAACTTGGGACCTTATACTTGCCAGGAAGGCACTTATGCCACGGAGCTATATCCCCAGTCTCTTTCCTTTTTTTTTTTTAAAGTTTTTTTTTTTTTTTTTTGTCGTTGTTGTTTTTTTATTTTTTTATTTTATGGCCGGCTCAGCCTGCCCTGGTGGTGGGGCTGGCGCAGCATGTGGTGCTGGGGATCGAACCGCAGTCCCTGCAGTTGCCTGAGCTTTCCTAAGCAGGCGCTTTAGACCACTGAACCATCTCGCCGGCCCTCCCCAGTCTCTTTTCAAATTTTTATTTTGAAATAAAATCTCAGTGTGTTGGGCTGGTGAGGTAGCTCACCTGTCTAAGGCACCTGCTTAGGAAAGTGCACGGGGACTGTGGTTCGATCCCTGGCACCACATGCTGCACCAGCCCCATCCCCAGGGCAGACTGAGCAGGCCAAAACATAAATAAAGTTAAAAAAAAAATCTCAGTAGGTTGCCAAATTGTCCCAGTCTGAGCTCAAATTTGTAATCTCTCTCAGCCTCTTATGAGTACTGGGGTTATAGAAGTGTACCACCATTGCCTGGCTTTCATTCTTTCTTTTTCCTTTTGTTTGTTTGTTTGTTTTGTACTTTGGTTTCTTTTTAAAGCTCAGTATTGGCTCATCAGATAGATACATCACATTCTACTTATACTTCCCACAGGTCAGTTGCTTTTCTCTTTAGTAATACTGCAAGCATTTGTGCCCCTGTTTTTTTTTTCTGTGCCTCTATCTTTGTATGAACATATATTCTCATTTCTCACGTGTGGAGAACCAAGTACAAATACTGGATTGCATGATAGCTATATTCAATTTTTTTTTTTTTTTTTTTTTTTGCGGGACCCGGGTTCAAACCCACGACCTTGCACTTGCCAGGCAGGCACTTGTGCCACGGAGCTATCTCCCCGGCCCCACTATGTTCAAATTTGTAAGAAATTACCAAGTTGTTTTCCAACATTCTATATCCTCAGAAATGCATTTTGATTATAGTCATATCTATTCTTTTGATTATAGTCATATTGAGTGTGAAACAGTATCATTACGATTTCAATTTGAATTACTCTGTTGTTTTTATTTTTAAGGTAGCATCTCAGTTGGATGTTGTGGCTTGTGTTTGTAATACCTGGGAGGCTGAGGCAGGAGAATCACAAGTTTGAATCCAACTTGGACAATTTAGTAATTTAGCTAGCCCCTGCTTAATGTCTGTTTGTTGTTGTGACATGGTCTCCTATGTAGCTCAAGCTAATATCATTTGTTTGGAGGTATATATGGAAACATGACTAATATATATATATATATATATATATATATATATGTATGTATATTTATATATGTATATATATATTTTCACCCCCTTTTTGAGATAAGGTCTTGCTATGAGATTCAGGCTGGCCTTAAGCTCGCTTTGTAGCCCAGATTAGCATCAAACTTCTGGTGATCTTCCTGCCTTAGCCAAATGACTTTTGACAAGCCAGGAAGGTTTAATCACCACAAAAACAACAAAATAAAAGTGCTAGATACCAGTGTCATGGTACATGCTTTTAATCCCAACCCCCAGGAGCTGAGATAAAAGGATAGAGTTTGAAGCCAGGCTGGACAATGCCGAGCTTAAGCCACCGTATACTATAGTAACACGATTCAATCTCAAAAACACTGCAATTGTGCAGCTCAGAAGTAGAGCATTTACTTGTAGTATGTACAAGGCCCTGGATTCAATCTACAGTGCCATAAATACATTCAATGATTTTTGGTGGCTTAGTGTTTCATTAGACATACCATAATCAATTAATTTTATTTTTTATGTATTTAATACAGGGTCTCACTATGTAGATCATACTCATGGTGATCCTTCTGTTTTCAGCCTCCCAAGCGCTGGGATTACAGGCGTGTGTTACCATGCCCAATCTCAAGTGTGCCCTGGGGTGGGGCCAGCACAGCATGCTGGGGATCAAACCAGGTCCCTGCGCCTGCCTAAGTAGGCAGTTTAATCCACTGAGCTGTCTGGCCATCCCTGACATACTGTAATTTAATTGTCCTCTATTATTAGCCTTATATTTCCTGTTGCTAATACAATTATGTATGTAATGTTAATCTTACACAGAAGTGACTTTACCTGTGTGAATAAAACTAGAATAAATTATTGAAGCATATTTTCCCAGTTAAAGAGCAAGTGTGCTTACAATTTTGATTACTGTGCCTACCTTGTCTTCCATGGAGGTGGAATCCCTTCCTATCAGCCCAATAGGGTGTTAAGGTCCTGTTCCACTCTCATCAGCTTCCTCAGTTCTCACACTGCCTCACTTTAGGGGTCTCTTGAGGGGACTCCTCCCCTATTCTGGTTCTACCTTCCTTCCCCGCAGGGATGGAAGTCGTAAAGGTTGGAGGTCCGGTGTACAGGATTGGAGTTGGGGGTGGAGCTGCTTCATCTGTGCAGGTGAGTGGAAGAGCTGAGGGTGTAGACTGATGTCACTGGGCCCTATAGGAAGGTGGCAGAGCTTCCCTGAGCTGAGCGATACCCTGTGTTTCCCCCAGGTGCAAGGAGACAACTCTAGTGACCTGGACTTTGGGGCTGTGCAGCGTGGAGACCCAGAGATGGAACAGAAGATGAACCGTGTGATCCGAGCTTGTGTGGAGGCACCCAAGGGAAACCCCATCTGTAGCCTGCATGACCAGGGTGCTGGTGGCAATGGTGAGGAAAGTATTTGGAGCAAGGCATGGCCTATCTGGTCTCCTTCCAGGTTTGGTTTAGAAAGAGGCATCAAAGATTTGTCATCAGCCTCCCAGCTCTGGGTCCTTTTCTCCATTCTGTACTTTTTTTTCTAGTACCAGGGATTGAACTCAGGATCTTGCGCTTGCCAGGCAAGCGCTTAATTCTACTGAGCTATCTCCCCAGCCCCCACCCTGTACATTCCCGACAATTTCTGGGTAGAGGGGTGGGTGCAGCAATAGCTCCTGTGGGGAACACGGATGAGGTAGTGCTTTGGAGCCCAGGGCACTCATTGTTCACCGGGTGCTGACTGTAACTCCATCACCATCTCTCCCTGCATTCCTTTACTAGGCAATGTCCTGAAGGAGCTGAGTGACCCAGCAGGAGCCGTCATTTATACCAGCCGCTTCCAGGTCGGTCTCCTGCTGAAGCCTGGCTGTTCATGTCATGTACCCCTACCCGTCCCAGCTAGCCTACCCATCTTATCCCCATTCTTAGCAACAGTATGAGGGGCTGGGGAGAAAGCTCTGTGGCACAAGTGCTGCCTGGCAAGTGCAAGGTTGTGAGTTTGAACCCTGGTCCTGCCCCCCCCCAAAAAAAAAACAATATGAGGCACTGGAGGGCACATGTTTATTTTCTCTCCTCTCTGCAATGGCTGTGAAGCTGGGTGACCCAACTCTGAATGCCCTGGAAATCTGGGGTGCCGAGTACCAGGAGTCAAATGCACTTCTGCTGAGGCCCCCTCACCGAGACTTCCTGAGTCGTGTCAGTGCCCGGGAACGCTGCCCAGTTTCCTTTGTGGGCACCATCACTGGAGATAAGAGAGTGAGTTGGTCCCAGGAGCAAACACTGTGGGCAGGCTTGAGCCCCCTGGGTGCATGGGGTAGAGAACTATCAGGAGGGGAATGAGGGAAGAAGGGGAAGATGTAGGAGGCGGGCAGAATGTAGGAACTCTGCAGAGGAAGGGCTGGAAGGTATTTCTGTTTTGTTTGTTTTTTGAGGCATGGTCTCACTGTATAGTTCAGGCTGGCCTTGAGCTCACTTTGGAGCCCAAGGCACTTTGGAGCCCAGGACACTCATTGTTCACTGGGTGCTGGTTTCCAACTCCCAATGATCCTCCCACCTCAGCTTCCCGAGTGCGGAGATTACAGATGTGTACCACCATGCCCAGCTTGGAGGAAGCATTTCTGTCCCGATCTCTAGGCACATTCCCTGGCAATGTTCAGCCTCAGTCTCAGTCTCTGGTCCCTGTTGTCCACAGATTGTGCTGGTGGATGATCGTGAGAGTTCTGTAGGAATAAATGGCCAAGGGGATGCCCCTGCAGCCTCTCCCCCAACCCCTGTGGACTTGGAGCTTGACTGGGTGCTGGGCAAGATGCCTCGGAAGGTATGTGGGGTGGGGGTGGGAGTGAGCTTCTCCTGTGGCTCCTCCCAGACCTTCTTTACCCTGCCTCTGCTTTGTCACCTATGTGCCCAGCCCTCTCTGGCTGTTGGCACTCCCCTGTTGCCATCTTGTCTCAGTTACTTTTACTCGTTGCTGGGACAAATACCTGACACTCAAAATAAGGAAGGAAAGGTTTATTTAGCTCACAGTTGCTGGAGGCTTCAGTCCATATTCAGCTGGCCCAAGGCTGAGTGGAACAGGGCAGAGGGCATCCAGTTCATGGCGGCGGAACAACAACTCAACCAACTCACCAGAGCAGAGAGTAACA